>ML826675.1:143619-153954 GCA_009831015.1 Picea engelmannii
GAGGTGCCCGTTGATAGGTAATGGGCACCTTCTTCCTTCTAAAGTGGATAGGTAGTATGAGTTATCAACTGATTCCATTCGAACTTTGAAGGTTCTGAGACATGATTGTGTGCTTCCTTTTGCATTAGTTGGCTCTCCTTTCTGGGTATCCCACATCCATACCATATCTCCCTCTTTATACTTTCTGACTTTGTGTTTGGTTGTTCCCTGAACAACCCTGGTGTATTGTACTGAGGAAGATGGGTGGGCTTCTACTGTAAAAACTTCTTGTTGAGATCGGTGGATCTGTACGTCATCTTCATGTTTCCTTAATATCTTTACCGTCCCAATTTATTTGTTCTTGAATTCATCTAGGAGTTGTTGGTATTCTTCTTTCTTGGGCCATTCAATCTAATCAAAGTCCTCCTCTGTTGCAAAGGGCATGTCTTCTGGAGAATACTTTTGAAGAGTTTGTATCATCTTGTTCTGCGCTTTGTCATAATTGACGGGACAAATAATATCCTGCACATGGTCTCTGGTTATTGGCACATTGAGTAGACATCCCATCGTTTTGTTTTTCAAAGGTAATCGCAAGAATGTGAGGTCCATCTCAAGGGATCCACCTAACATTGCACCAAACTTCCTAGATAATAACATTCCCCACACATCTGGGACATCAACCACCACAATGTCAATATGGACTATCTTTTATGGATACTCCTTTAGGCCCACTTCAACATTTTCAACCACCCCATGTGTGGGTATTGCTTTAGATTTGAAACCACATGCATTCATGTAAGGCCGTGTGACCTTCAAACCCACTTGTTTCATGACTTTGAGTGACATCATGTTGGCTCTAGCACCTGTATCTAGCATGCAATTGTTGAGATTTTTGTCGTTCATTGTCAAAGTCATGAAGAAAGGAGGGTTTTCACCATATTGGACCCTGAAATGGTCAGCTTGCAACATAATAGGGGGGTCCATGGGCTCATCTGATCCGGAAAAGAAAGTATCAAAGCATTCCTTGATGGATGGGATCTTGATTGATTCTCTCAGGGGGACATTTACATCCATATTTGATAATGCACCTTCGAAGTCAAAATTTAGGTCAACCTTACTAGCCTTGGATGTCTTGGGAAGAAGTATCTTCAGGGGTGGGGGCTTTGCCTGATCAACAGCAGGTTGTTTCGAGTTCTTTCTTCTGTATACCTGAAACTCTTGTTTCTTTAGCTTTCTCGTGATTCCTGATCCAGGTTGTTTATTACCACCATCCTTGTTTCTCTTGTTGCTTCCTTCACGGCTTCCTGATGTTCTGTATCCGTGATATTTATCTGAGGAAACTCCATGAAACAATCCATGTTGTTGACTTGTTGATGGCCAGTGTTGTAAGGACACTCATTCTCCCAATGTGCTTCACTACACTCCAGGCACCAAGGATTTTCATCAACAATGTTTGTATGGGCTGGGGTATTTGGAACTTCATGCTCATTGTTTGGTTTGTAAAATTGGCTCCCTTTCTGGAACTGTCCTTTGTACGGGGCCCTGGGTGCTTGGATTTGAGACTTTTCAAGCCTGACAATCCTACTCATCATTTCTTCTTGATTCTTTATGATGCCATCCATGGAGGCTTGTAGCTTGTTGATACTGGTACATAGATCCAAAGTAGGCTCAACATTGTGTACTATTTTCTGCTTAGTGTCTATTTTCCCCCTTGGGTTGGCAATAGGCTCAATTTTAGATGAAAGGAGGTTCCCTTCTATCTTGGTAGCGAGCTCTTGGGCTTATTGAATGGACTGGTGGTTTTTGTCTCTAAGAAGATACCCTAGTTGGCCATTGAAAGATCTGGTGTAAATATGGACAAGGTAGTCTTCTTTCAGGTGATGGCTTGCGGGAATTCTTTGTAGCAAAGTCTTGAATCTGGTGTGGAACTCCCGAATGGACTCATTTTCATATTTGGCAAGATTATTCAATCGTGTGAGAAGCATATTAGGTTCTTCTTTGATACTCCATCTTTTAAGAAAGGCCTCTTCAAGTCTATCCATGGTTTTGATGCTTCCATCCAGGAGGCTTAGGTACCAACGCCTTGAGGCATCATAAAGAGTAGCGGAGAACAACTTCATGACTAGATCTTCAGCATCACCACTGATTTTGAGGCAAGGCTTACTAGAAAAGGTTTCTAAGGCAAGGCTTACCGAAAATATTTGTCATTTGAGGAGAATTGAATCAGTGTTCCCCGGCAACGGCGCCAAAATGTTATTGCACAATTTGTAACTAGGTCAAGTAGTTATGAAGTAGAAGGCCAAACTAGCGTAACAAGAACCTATCCCACCCAATGTCACCACGATGGGGAGGTTCTTTCTCTTTATGGAGGTTAGGCCCAGGGGAGACATCTCCGGTAACCTGGAGTTTTGAAGAGGCAAAGGTTTAGGGGTCAAAGTAAAGTTCCCCCTTCACAGGTCACCACCAAAATAGACAGTCCCAGCTAAACAACCAATAATGAAGTGTAGGCCCAAAGAAGAACACCTTCCTGAAACAAAGCAAAGTAATATATATATATGCAAGCTATGATTCAATGGGTTAGTACTTCATAAGACTATCTCATATCAATATAAGCAATTATAACAATAAATATTGACGAAGTCAATGTTTATTAATGCAACAATGAACTAATATTACTTCACCAATAAATGTCAAGATGATGTAGCAATCAATGTATCCAATCAATCCTCATTCAATAAATGCATCAAACCACCATCCAATTGCTTGATAAATGAAAATTGTTGCATCAAGATGAAATAACCAAGGGTGAGAGTTGTTTAATCACTTTCACTTCAACGTTGGAGACTCAAGATCAGTGCCTAAGGGTTATGGAGTCAAAAAGATGAAGGACGCACAAGTTGAAGGGGATGAGATTCAAAGGACAAGAGGGAAAGGTTTCAAGGTGTTGCTAAAGCAGGGCCTTAAATAAAGAACCCTAGGGGAGAGAGGCTCACTCTGGTGTTTCTTAAGTAAGGCCTCATGCTCTCTCCTCCTTCCCAGAAAACAACTAGCTCAATGAAAAGCAAAATCAAGACGAGAGAGTTTAAAGAGGGAGAGTGTTGCTAAGGAAAGGCTCTTTCATTAAACCCTAAAAGAAAAATGTCCCTAGGTGTAGATAGCCTAGGCCTGGGACGTCCTCTTCCTCTTGAAGTTCAAGGTACGGCTAGCTTAAGGGAAAAAGAAAGAAAGAGTGTAGCAATGGCTAGGCTCTCTTCTTCTTCTTCAATGGCTAAATGGTTTTTCTATCAGGGGGCATGAAACAACGACCTACTTGTGTGTTTGTCCCCTAGGGTTTTGATTCAGCAATATTTATAAATAGATGCAAGAAATTAAACTACAACCATTCAATCAAGAATTTTTGCAGAAAAATACTTACAAATCATCAAGAAAATAGCATGCAAACCCTAGTTGTAAACCTTCCTTCAAGAAAAACACCATAGAATGCCAAAAATCTCCTCCTCAAACAAGTGCATCTTCCTCAAATCAACCAATAACCCTAATAGGGCGCAAAAATCAGACCTCACTAGGAGAGTGAGTGATGTGTTATGTCAAAATGAGAGTGAAAACCCTCAATATATAGTGTATCAATGACCTTAATTAATTTTAGGTCATAAAAAATGGTCGACAAGACCAGGATACTTTTTTTACATTAAATTGTCAAACTAAAACCCTAACTGAGTTGTAATAAAGGTAAAATCCCCTTCAAGGGAGGCGCTAGCCCCTTTTAGGGCAGATGAGACATCCAAGAGCAAAACGTTATCCCCCCAAGGGTCTCTCCAACATGCCACGCGTGCCACTGCTGCCTAGTCTACCCCCAAGAATGACCATGAAGTTGGATGATGTCATGGTAAGGATGGGGATGCTCTGATCCTTCCAAGGCCAACATTCCACTGAAAGGGGTCATTCCCCCTAGGTCGGGCTCTACCAAAGTGTCTCTGGTGAAACATCCTCTTCTTTTCTGGTGCAAAACCTCGGTCAAACATTGTCCTGTCTCTGCCCCTCTGATGGGGTCTCAACAACCATTTGATGGGATCTTCAACCCCATGGAGGTCCGAACTAATCATATCCCCATGTGTACTGGTCCAAATGGTACCTGTCCATCGGGCATGGTCCTGCACATCAAAAACTACACCCTCTATGGGCTCATTAGTCACAGGGATCATAGCAATGTCAATCACATTTCATCATTAATATTATCAAACATATGCATAAAAACCCTGATATATCATTCAACGGCTCAAAGATATTACAAAAATCCACAATACAAGATCGAAGAAAAGGACAAGACATCTTATTGGGCTAGTATCCACAAGAAAAGGGAAGTTCCCAGGAAGGTTTCATCCAAGCCATGTAAACGAGGTGTTGTGGCTAGGGGATGTCCAGACAAGTGGGTAGAGTGAGATCCAGGGATGCATAATGTTATCTGTGGGTGCCTTTGTAGAAGGAGAGTTGTACCCGTCATGGATGCAATTTTTTCCAAGCATGTTCTTGCCTTTATTCTTTCTTTATTTTTCTTTTTCTTCTTCTTTTTCTTTTTATTCAAGGTCTAACCAGAGGACACTGCCTTGGCATGGTGACCAGAGTTGACAGTGTTACCCACAAGTACTTTCACAGAGATGAGAAGGTAGGCTCGTGATGATACCCCCTTTCCCTCGGCCATGCAACCAAAGGCCATTGCCCTGGTGTGGTAACCAGATAGTGGAAATGTCATATTGTTAGGTACCCATGAACCTAATAGGCTGGCTCGTGATGAAACCCCCTATCCTCTTGGCTAGGTCTTTGTTTATTATTTTCTGGGTCCCTCTTGTTTCTTGCTGAGAGGCTTTTTTTTGCCTTCTTGGGGATCCCTTGGCGAGGCATCTCGAGGTTTTATTTCTAGGCTTTTATCCTTTACCAGTTGCTTTTACCTTCTAGGCCTTTAGCCCCTTCTTCCCACAAGATGAGGTGCAACCCTACAAACAGGTCAATCCAATGCCCAGACCAAGGGAATGGGATAAATGAGCGGGAGATAAGATGAAAAAGTGGTGGTATGATGGGAGCGGACGATGTATTTTCATAAATCCCCTTGGTGGCAAACCAAAACCCATGGGTACATGCTTGCTAGGACACCCCGTCAATCTCCCCAAACATGGTCAAGTGGGTTAATGTAATATCCAAGCAGTTGTCAGAGACAAAAGGAGTTAGACGCATATATCCAAAGGTTATAATGATCAAAAGTGACACATACCATGATACCTGGACCAATTACCTCATGGAGCAAGAGCCTTCTCCGATACAAAACCAAGACGATGGTGATGGATGTTGTTGTTGGTGACAAGATGAATCTGTTGAAAGAAGAAAAGGATGGGCCCTCCAGGGCCATGCTCAGGTCAATCCTGCTCTCAGTACTCCATGTCTAGGACATGTGGGCCTCGAGACATGATCTCCCAGTTATCCCTAGAAATCGGGGATAACAATCCCATATTTGTTCCCTTCAAGGACCCCCCCAAAGGAAGGATCTCTTAAGGACCCATATAGATTTAAGAATCTTAGTAGGGGTAGACATAGTAGAAAAAATATAAAGAGGCATTGATTGGAGAACATATTTAATTAGAGTAATCTTACTAGGGAGGGTTAGGAACTTGAAGGTCTAGTAGTTAGGCTTGGCTTCTAATTCAGAAAGCAAGTCTTCCCAAGAGGCATTCCTCGGGTTATTTTTTAGAAGTGAAGCCCCTATATATTTAGAGGGAAGGGAGCCATTTTGGAAACCCATGATTCTTCGAATGTTGGTTTGAACAATGAAGGGATTATTAAAGAAGAAATCACAAACTCACTATGATTTATCGTCATGTCAAATGCTAGCATAAATGTGTCCAAGATGAGTTTGAAGTCTTGAGCTTCCTAAACTGAAGGAGCTCCTAGCCGAAAAATGTCATCAACATTGAACAAATTGTAAATGGGAAAGGAGGTCGACATTGGGATTCAACTTGATTCCTTTGATGAGGCACTCGGATAGAGTTGATTTGAAACTTTGACCTAAACCTTCACCTGCAAGAATAAACAAGGAAGGGAACATAGGATCGCCTTGTTGTATACCCCATGAGGGTTTGAAGGTATATCAAGGAGAACCATCAATTAGAATTGAAAAAAAGGCATAAGAGATCATATTTGTAACCCAAAGGATCCAATCTTGACAAAAACCAAAGGTTGTGAATACATGTTGAAGGAAAGTCTAGCTCAATCGATCATAAGTTTTAGACACATCTAACTTGATCATCATACCTGGAGCTTTATTGACTTTCAAGGAATGGATGGTTTCATGAGCTACAATTATGCCATCCAATTCAACGTATCCACCATGTTCTTGTGAGATTACTTTCGTCATAATGGGCTTCAAACAGTTAGCTATGATTTTTGTTATAATCTTGTACATAACATTGCACAGGGAGATGGGTCTAAACTTATCCGCAATATTTGTGTTTTGATCATCCTTAGGAATGAGAGTGAGAACAATAGCATTGAGATCTTTAAGAATATTTCAAGATACTTTGGAACTTTCCACAACCTCCCAAACATCCTTTCCTACAATTGATCAACAATATTGAAACATTTATCGTCATCCATCAAGGCCTGAGGATTTGCTCAACACCATTTCCTTCATTGTTTAGGATACCTCCTCAAAGGAAATAAGGTGCAAAATACTTAAATTTTGTTTAGGGGAAATTGAGGTGGGTGGGGGTCGATCTAATGATATTTTGAATGGAAACTTTATTGTCCATTGCAAGCTTAAAAAGAATCTGGTTGAAATGATTCTTGAGTTCCAATTCAATATCTCAATGCTTCTCTAGATTTTCCCCTGTTGTGGACTTGAGATTTGAGATCCAATATGGTTTCTTCGATTAATTATAGAGTTGTGGAAAAAAATCGAGTTTCTATCACCTTCTTTGAGCCATATGATTCTTGATTTCTGCCCCTAGAGGGTTTCTTCCTGCCTGGTCCATATGTTCAATTCCTTATTGAGGTAGATTTCTCGGTCTATGTATTCATGCGTCATGCCTTCACAAATGATAGAGGCTTGTAGCTCATCCATCTCCTTTCCTAGTTGGTTATGGGCCTGGAAAATATTGTCGAATAGTTCTTTGTTCCAAATCTTGTTATTTTGATTTAATTTTTGTTGAAAATGGTACATTTTTAAACCATCCATAGGAAATATTTGATGCCACTAGGTTGTTAGATTTAGCAAGAAGCCTGGGTTATCAAGCCAAAACTTCCCGAACCTAAACGGTTTTGGTCTAGGTATGAAGGAGCTATCGCAAGAAAGACCAATTGGCCAATGGTTTGAGCCCAAGAAAGGTAAAATTTCAGTTCTAAGAGCCAATTGTCTTTGTATTAGAGTCTCATAAACTATAAAACGATCTAGCCTTATTGCTATGTTGTGTGCCTCCTCTTTTATTATTCCTCGTGTGACATCCATTGGTGGTTTGAATATCAACCAATCTTAGTTTATTGATGGTTTCTTTGAAAGATAAGCTTTCATTATCCAACCTTATATGACCTCATTTTCTTTAGGAAAGATGTTGCCATATTGAAATCACCCCCTATTACCCAAGGCTGACCCAACATAAGCCCATTTGTAGCCAACATAATGCCCAAGAAGGATCTTTTGAGGGTGGGATTGGCAAGTCTATGTGCATTAGTGATATAACCTCGATCCTAAGATTCAATTATTCTATAGTTGACTATAAGGAGATTGGTTGAGTCAAGCAAGTGTTCCATGGCTACTTGGGTTGGATCCCACAATAAGGCTAAACCTCCCATGAATCTGACTGTGCTTATTATGAACCTTTTGCTACCTCTCCAACATTTATGAGCTATGGAAGTCATAGAATTTTGGTCGCATTTTGTTTTCTATAGCATGACAACTATGGTATTTTCATGTGTTATTCTTCATTTAAGCAAGTGTTGCTTGCTTGGTGCTTTGAGGCATATTATATTCCATGAGATGATCTTCAGCTTAAACCTTGAGTTGAGATAAAAAAAATATTTCTCTGGAAGCCTAATGGTTTGTGCAAAGTCTACTAGCAATGCTCCAATTTCCTCCAATTTATGTTTTGAAGTTTTGCAACCTCTTTTCTTCTCATCTACGAGAGATGTTTTTTGAGATTTGAGGGGGGTGGTTTCGATTCCAAGTCCTAGGGAATTGTGCCTTTGTGATATACTATCTGACCTCATCTTTCCCTTGATCATTTCTTGTTGAAGCTCTTGGAGTTGAGGTATTGAGAGCTTGGATAAATACTACTCTCCATGTTGATCTATGAGTGTTGGCAGATCTATTTCCACTTATTAAATATCCATGCCTTGCATTGAATTTTCTTCCTTAAATTCAAGTTGTTTTTCCTCTCATGTTGCCATATCTTGGTCCTTGCCCTTATTTTCCTCTGTAATTTGGTTGGGATCTTGCATCCCTGTTTCTTGATGCTTCTTGTCCTCCAAGTTAGGAGAGATATCTCGTATCTCATGTTGGCCATTCTTCGAGGATTCCCCTACCTATGTTGGATCTTATTTTGCATTTGCTAGGACCTTAAAACTGTTGCCATTGGTAGTTTTGGGTTTGGGGGTTGCATTATTGGCTTTCCTACTCGACTTTCTCTTACTGGAAACTCTGGCGAAACCCTCAACATCAGTTATTGCCTTGGATTTATCTATGCTTGACCCAACATTTTGTGGACAATCTCTAAAAAAGGTGACCATGTTCATGGCATTTGTGGCAGCGAAAGGGGATGTGCTTGTAGTCCAACATTAGTACCCAATCCATTTCTTGAAAGCTTATGGTTATGGATTTTGGTAGAGTTCCAACCACACTCATGTAAATATATATATAGATAGATAGATAGATAGATAGATAGGTATATGATGTGTATTTCCCCATTCTTATGACCTCTAAAATCTTGACAAAAGATCCCAACAAATTTCTAATCCCCTCTAGGGTTTCTTTTTCCCATAACTCCTAGGGGAGTGGGTACATACAAATCCAAACATGAGCTTCAATAAAATCCTCCTTTTTCCGAGATAAATTGCTCTCTGCAATAGCGCAGGTACAAACTTGCAGAGTTAAAGAAATAGGGACCTTCTTTGAAAATTCTCTCCCTATCCTCAATGTAGTAAAAAATTGCTGTGAAAAAACCTTTAAATCCCAACGTGAAATCCACTTGGTCCTTGAGCTTCCGTTTGGATTTGATCCAACTTATGAGGGCATTTTCAAAGGGCCAAATGCCCATAAATCTACCAATTACAACATGATCTTTCATGCATTGAATGTAAGTGTCATTGATAGCAGAAGTAACTTCTTACCTTGGATTCTCTGCAGCTTTGGGTAAACAAATGTTTTGCATTTTGTTTCTCTAATTTTGTCGACTCAATCTCCCAACGGGGTCCTTCTCTGCCCCGCCCATTTCTACAGAAGGGAGATTCATTTGAGCCTAACTCGTGACAACATCTCTGAATGATTTGCTAGACAGATCTAGCTGCGAGCCTGACATAGTAAAGAAATTGAGGCCACCACCATCTGACAACAACCTGAACACTGGTTTTGAAATCTATTATGTCAAACCCTATATTTATTATAAGTATCTTCATGCCGATGAATCTTTGTACACTGGGCAAAGTTTGACAGTGGGCACGTTGCCACTGATGTTGTAAATCCGCTAAAATAATCTCTGCGTAAATGGGAAAGGGTGATGATTGAATTCATTGTGGAGTAGCGATTTTTTTAAAATCAATCTTCAATCACAAAGCAAGAGTTCTAAGACACTGTGGAATCTGGATACAGTTAAAAGGCGAAAATTGTATAAAGAGGTCAGAGAATAATTAATTTTACATTTCAATACTTGCCTTGGCTTGCGCCCGTGGCCTAATGGATAAGGCGTCTGACTTCTAATCAGGCGATTGTGGGTTCGAGTCCCACCGGGCGTGATGTGATTTTGGTAAATGCTTTTGCAAGCCTTCCTGTTCCACATCATCAATAACTCCTGTTACAACCATAGCAATTTTTTTTCCTGTTTAGAAAATAAAATCTCTGAATGCAGATTCCAATTAGGGACCTGTGTACTGTGTGAGACTATCTTGACAACCAACTAGCACGCAGAACCCAGAAAGCCATTAGTAGAAATCAAAGTTGACTTTTCGATCAGAGTATTCTCGTTATCTTCTTATTCCCCTCCTGCGAGAAAGGAAAAGGGAGTAGAGTAATTCGGGAGCAAGCATACTAAATTTTTTGGGCAAAAAATTGGTTCCAAGTAGTTTGAGTTTTATACAATCAAAGTTTCATGTATTTTAAAA
>ML826676.1:21298-43954 GCA_009831015.1 Picea engelmannii
AAATACTTACAAATCATCAAGAAAATAATCATGCAAACCCTAGTTGTAACACCTTCCTTCAAGAAAAACACCATAGAATGCCAAAAATCTCTTCCTTCAACAAGTGTGCCTTCCTCAAATCAGCCAATAACCCAAATGGGGTGTAAATTTCAGACCTCACCAAGTGGTGAGTGAAAGATGATGATATAATGAGAGTCAAAACCCTCAATATATAGTGTATCAATGACCTAATTTTACATTTTAGGTCATAAAAAGGCCGACAAGGCCATAATGTCAAAATCATATTGTTTTTACATTAAATGATAAGTAAAAATCCCTAATCAAGTAAAAATGAAAGTAAAATCCCCTTCAAGGGAGGCGCTAGCCCTTTCTAGGGAAAATGAGACACCAAGGAGCAAAACGTTAGCCCCCCAGTGGCCTCTTCAACATGCCACACGTGCCACTGCAGCCCAGTCTGCCTCCAAAAGCATCCATGAAGCTGGATGATGTCATGGTGAAGCTGGAGACATCCCAAGCCTTCCAAGGCTAGCGTTCCACTGAAAAGGGGTCATTCCCCCTAGGTCTAGTCCTGTCGGAGTGCCTCTGATGGAACATCCTCTTCCTCTTCGGTGCAAAAGCCCTGCTCCATCTCCATCATGTCTCTGCCCCCTGATGGGGTCTCAGCATCCATCTGGTGGGCTCTTCAGCCCCATGGAGGTATGAACTGGTCATCTCCCCATGTGTACCAGTCCAAATGGTACATGTCGATCGGGTATGGTCCTGCACATCAAAAGCTACGCCCTCCATGGGCTCATCAGTCACTGGGATCATAGAAATTTTAATCAGATATCATCATCAAGATTATTAAACATATGCACAAAAACCCTAATACATCAGTCAATAGCTCAAAGACATTACAAAAACCTACAATACAAGATTGGAGAAAAAAAACAAGACATCCTATTGGGCTAATATCCACAAGAAAAGGAAAGTTTCCAGGAAGATTTCATCCAATCCATGTAAGTGAGGTGATGTGGCTAGGGGATGTCCAGACATGTGGGTGTAGTGAGGGCCGAGGATGCATGATGTCATCTGTGGGTGCCTTTGTAGAAGGCGAGTTGTACCTGTCATGGATGCATTTTTTTTCAAGCCTGTTCTTGCCTTTATTCTTTTTCTTGCTTTATTCTTTTATTTTCTTTTTCTTCTTCTTTTTCTTTTTATTCAAGGGCTAACCAGAGGACACTTCCTTGGCATGGTGACCAGAGATGACAGTGTTACCCACAAGTACTTTCACAGAGATGAGAATACTGGTTCGTGATGAGACCCCCTTTCCCTTGTCCATGCAACCAAAGGTCACTGCCCTCGCGTGGTAACCAGATGGTGTCAATGTCATACTGTTAGGTACCCATGAACCTAATAGGTTGGCTCGTAATGAGACCCCTTATCCTCTGATTTTTATTTTCCAGGTCCCTCTTGTTTCTTGCTGAGAGCCCTTTTATTTCCTTCTCGGGGATCCCTGGGCGAAGCATCTCGAGGTTTCATTTTTAGGCTTTTGTCTTTTACCAATTGCTTTTACCTTCTGGGCCTTTAGTCCCTTCTTCCCACGAGATAAGGTGCAATCATACAAATAGGTCAACCCAATTCCCAGACAAGGGAAATGGGATAAATGAGTGGGAGATAAGATGAAATAGTGGTGTTATGATGGGAGTGAACGATGGATTTTCAGAAATTTCCTAGTGGCAAACCAAAACCTATGGGCACAGGCTTGCTAGGGAACCCTGTCAATCTCCCCAAGCATGGTCAAGTGGGATAATGTAAGATCCAAGTAGTTTTTATAGATAAAATAAATCAGATGCATATATTTAAAGGTTTCAATGATCAAAAGTGACACATAGCATGATACCTGGACCAATTACCTCATGGAGCAAGAGCCTCTTCTGATACAAGACCAAGCCAATGGTGATGGATGTTGTTGGTGCTGACAAGACAAAGATGATGGAAGAAGAAAAGGATGGGCCCTCTAGGGCCATGCTCAGGTCAATCTTGCTCTCGTTACTCCATGTCTAGGACTTGTGGGCCTCAAGACATCATCTCCTAGTTATCCCTAAAAAGTAGGGATAACAGGAAGCATAGGTTGCAGATGATTCTAGATGAGAATGATCTCCTAGAACATGTTACAGTGGGTGTACTAGAACCAGAGGAAGAAGAGAAAAAGACCAAGCATAAGAAGAATGAAAAGAAAGCAAAGAGAATAGTGTCAGATTCAGTAAAGGATCATGTGATCCCTCATATATCTGAACTATAGACAGCAAGGCAAATGTACAAAGCACTCAGCAGGTTATATGAAAGCAAAGACATTAGCCAGAATCTTGTGTTAAGAAATCAGCTTCGTAATATGAATATGGAAAACTCATAATCTATCTCATCCTATATTATGAGAGTTTCTCGGATTAGAGATCAGCTTGTAGCTATTGGAGATGTCATTAGTGACAAATATCTTGTAACCACAACCCTAAATGGGTTTCCAACATTTTGGATTCCTTTTGTACAAGGAGTGTGTGCAAGAAGCAAGTTACCCAAGTTTGATAAGTTATGGGCAGATTGCACACACGAAAACTCTAGACTTGCAGACCAACAGAAGAGATTAATTGTTGACGAAGAGGAAGCTCTTACGATTCAAAAGAAAAGAAGAAGTTCCTTCAGGAAGAACAATAAAGAAGCTAACTTTGTAAGAGTTCCAGATAAGAAGAAAGATGTTTTAAAGATCAAATGCTACAACTGTCAAAAGTTGGGACACTTTTCCTATGACTGTCCTCAAGGAAAATGGAAAAGAAAGCATCAAGCACATGTGGTAGAGAAAGAGGAATCTCCTCCCTCAAAGAATCTTTAGTATAAATTGAGGATTGTGTACTTTAAGTGGAAGATATTTTATCTGAAGAAAGATAGAAAATGGTGGAGTCTGTGGAGCCTCCCCACACAAAAACAAAAGATAAGTATTCATGTTTATTTTTAGTATCTTGTTTACTTTAATACTTTATCATTACAAGCTAGATTTTTGTGAGAATGTTAATTAACCTCGTTTTATTTCAGTGTCTATGCAGATTTATGAAGGAAATATCAAAGAAGAGGATAAAGAAAGAGATAAAATATTTATTTAAGGTATTATCACTCATGAGAGTGACAAAGGTATGTGTTTAACTATGATAGTAAGGGAAAATTTGGTAATTTCATAGCTAGAGTGAAAAAGAGTTCAAAAGTCTTATTCATGAATAGGGTTTCAGATGTGTACATGGTTGAACAAGTTTTGCTTAAGAAAATATGTGTACTACTCTGATAGAAATCATGATATAGTTTTATTTGATTACTGCTTATTGTTACTGACTGATTGGCTAAGTGATATATCTCAGAAAGAATATTGTAAGTAAGTTTACAGGTCTCGGAAGAAATAACTTATGCCTTGACTTGCGGAAGTTAGACAACATGAGAAGGACTTATGATATGGTGACAGTCAGTAAGAACCAGACAGTATCCAATATTTATATAGGAGTAGGAGGCTCCTAAAGATGTAGAACATAAATGTTCAAGATGAAGATAAACATGGATACTCAGATACAGTTAATGAGATGCAGGTAACTACAGGTTGCTCCAGTACCTTTTTTATAGATGTAGAGGGACCAGGTTGATCCAGTATGAAGTCAGAAAGAAAGAAATGTTCAAACTCAAGAAGGCACCCAGGATATTACAAAATATAACTTCAAGGATGATGATTATCAAATGTTACACAGTTAAAGAAGCTCTTAGTTTGGTGCAAGAGGGAGCTATGTCTCTGAGTTTGAAATGGAGGATCGTGATTTGGTGCAGTTAGGAAAGTAGTGGTCTATGGAACAGTTTACTCAGTGAATGAGTAATAATATATTTTGATCAATATGAAAGTTATCTAGTAGATGGATGGTTCCCAATAGATGGGTAGCATGGTATTATACCATGGAAAGATTTTGGACCACAAGAGATTTTTTTCCAGATCTCATAGCTAGACCTTCGTAGAGAAGGGGAATGAGAAATTTGCCAAGGTTGGCCTCTGTCCAAGTGTTGATTTTTGGATACTCTAGGGACATGTTAGAATACCCTCATAGAGAGGAATGTGGATGTTTCTCCAAGGGGCAGCGGGAAGATACTCTCCTCTGGCCAAGGATTGAGTAGCCTGGAACACAAACCTTGACCATGTGGAATGGTTAGTTGGCTCTTGATGTTTTTGTCGTGATCCTGCGTGGACCATGGAACGGGACTCTAGTCTTACCTAGGATAGCATCTTAGCTTCTCTAGTTCATGTGGGATGACTAGGAGTGAAGCTATGGTAGTAGTCCTCCCCAGTGGATGGGTGATATAGATGACTACAAGAGAAGAGAGAGCATAAAAGGAATGGCACAACTCATAGAATATCTTTTGTGTGAAGATAAGAAAGAGTATCTTCTTTGTAAAGATGAAATAAAGAAAGAGTATCTTATGCGCGAAGATAAAGAGAACAAAACTTATTTAATATGGATTCATGGAGAACCAGTCAGTGATCGTGATGCTAGATGACCAAGTGGATTATATTGATGCCTCCTATTATCCAATTGATATTCTTACCCAGTTGATGATGTTACCTAGTTGATGATGTTATCTAGTGAATGGTGTTACCTAGTTGATGATGTTATCCATTTGATGTTTTTGTCTAGTTGATGATGATTATCCAGTTGATGATTTTACCCAGATGATATTGTTCAGTTGATGATGACATCCAGTGAACTGTCAAGAGATAAAGAATATCCTTCTTGTTAAGAGGGAGTGTTGAAATATTGTGTAACTGCAAAGAATATTCTTATCCCATTTTGCATATTGGTCAAATCCTAAACATAATATACAAATTAAGAAGTCGACCCCCAAACAAATTAAAGTGGTTCTAACTACCCAGAAAGAGAAGTCGGCCCTACCAGTGAAGAGACACCTCCTTTCAGCACTTGCCAGTTTTTATAAATAAAGGAAGCCGATGCCTCATTTTCTCACTCACTCGTCTCACTCATCTAGTGCACAAGTATTGAAGGAAGTTATAGTTACCAGTTGCCAGAAGAAGGAAGAGAGTGAGGAACATTGCTTGGGAGAGGATATTCTCTAGTGTTTGGTTTATTGTCTTGGCATTGAATTAGCTATGGTTCTTTGATTATCTTTTGGTCTAGCATCATGGTAGTTTGTCTCTCGTAGAGAGGGAGTTATTCTGGTACTGTACTTGGTTATTGAATCTATATTAAAGAAGTTTTGTTGGGTTTTCTTCCACTTGAGGGTTTCCCAAGATAAATGCTTGTGTACTTTGTGATCTTTTTCTTTTAGTAAGATCCTTATTATGTTGTTGATATAAATGTAATAATTACTATTGAACCTAGGATTAATAATAACATCTTAAGAAAGAAAATTAACAGAGGAAATCATATTGAAAAGAGAAAACACAATCTTGATCGTCCTGGAAGTCTCTTCTGCAAGCATAGCCACAAGCCCGATCTATCCAAATCTGGAGTGGACTAGCATATGTAGATGATGGTTCATCTTCATCCTCATCAACACAATCACTGCTCCTAAAGACTGAGAATATGTGAGGTAACTCAAGAAGACCCCATGCTTCACCTGAGGGGAAGAAATGAGGTATGGGATAGGCTTGGGTCTGGTAGAAGAAAAACACTGCCTCTTCATTTGTGAATGCTCGTGAGAATATCCAAGATGAAAAAAATTATGCTTCGTAGATTGAACCTATGATTGCCCTGAGATGGATTTGTCTTGGTACTCTTCCAAAATCAAGGGCGAAGACGTCTGAAAATCCTCATAGAAAAAACATACATTACCAAAAGGATATGCATCACATTGAAGATGTTGTGACAAGTCATTCTCAAATGGATCGAGAAAATTTGTGATCATGTCACCATCACTATCCCAAACATCTGAGTCATATATGCACGAAGAACAATCCTTTGTTTGAGGGTTTCCCTCAACGTCGTAAGTGTTGATGATTACAACTACGTGAGACATTCTCCAGGACACATACTGAGTGAGTCAGCCTGTGAGGAAGCCCATTACAGTGAGATCCGGAGGTATAAATCCTGAATACGCATTTTTTTAAATTTTTTCAAAGTATTATTTTGGTTTTATATTATTTGTTTCTGGGTTGCTACTCTTTTAGATCTTTGTATGCTCTTTTCCCTGCACCCTGTGCTTTCTCGAAAAATAAAAAACAGATAGGAAAAGGTGCATCTTCCGGGTAAGCTAACTGAGATCTAACCCTTGTTGTCATCGAGAAGCGAAATTTTTTTCTTGTGTGAAAAGAGTTTTTTTTTAGCATGCTCTCTAAGGTCGTCTTCAACAACAACAACAACAATCCTCTTGCGAAACAATACAATATGTTTTGCTATCCCATTTGGTTAAAAGTTTCCTTATTAAGTAAGAGGTCTTGAGTTCAAGTCTCTCTTTTGTTACTTTTTTTGAAAAAGTTCATGCTAAAATTGTAAAGTGTATTTCACTTCAAATATAAAAGTGAATCACTATAAGTAGCTTTAATATTTTATTTTAGAGTTATTTATTTTGCATGCAACTTTTCTTCTATAAAGTAACTTCATTGTAAAAGTGATCCCCACTTTTCTTTATAAAAGTGGGTCACTTCATAAAGCAACTTACACCACCATGTGGTCCTTTGGTTATTGTTTATGCCTTTGTTTAAAAGGGCATAACTCTCACATCCGAAGTCCATTTTCAGTGCCGTTTTTTTTAAAACCGCATAACCTTTTGAGATCTTTCCATTTAGATCATCAATTTCAGTTTTAAATCCATATTATCTTCATTTTTAATATGGATTCTACAAGTAATCTCTTACTTACCAGCACCAACTACTTCCAATGGAAATACCATATGGAGGATTTATTAAGAAGTAAGGCTTGTACAGGATTACCTTGGGAAAGGAAACATCACCCACCAATGTTGATAAGAAAGCCAAATGGGATAATAGGAATGACAAAGCACATGGATTAATAGGAATGTCCATCTCTCCTAATTTAAGGTTCCACCTTCAATCAATTGATAAACCCAAAGAAGCTTGGGAAAAGATTGAATATGTGTTTGGTAAACACAATATTATTCGAGCACAACAATTAGAAAATAAAGTATTAACTTTAAGTCCAAGTGATTTTTCTTGCATTGAAGACTATCTATCTAAGTTTAAAACACTCAGAACTTTATGTGAAGAATGTAAGATAAAGATAGAAGAAGATCGTTGCATCTATCTTATTCTCTCTAAGCTAGGTAGTGCATATTCTATGTTTGTATCTACATTTTATGCCATGCAAGAGGCTATAGGGACAGCTTATCAAAAACCCAGTCTTGAGAGCTTTTGTGATGCTTTAATTAGAGAGCAAGATAAGCTAGTACAACTTGGATTGATCAGCACTGCAGGCACCTCCAACAAAGTCTTAGTTTTCCATCGGAAAGATAATCTCAAGAATCCCAAGAAGCAACATCCTCGTCATAACAACAAGCAATATAAGGGTCCCAAAACCACTCAGACAGCTTTCTCTCCTAATGGAGACAAATGAGAAAAATATAAAAATAATAAGACTGACAGACATTGCAACTTTTGTGACAAAGATTGTCATGATGAGTCCAAATGTTTCAAGAAGATGGTAGCCTTAGAAGCAGCGATGAAGAAGCACACCATCAATATTGATTCTACTTATTCTTCTTCTTCTCATGGACATGCACTTTCAACTTCTGGTTTCTCCTTCAATGCAACTTCTACTTCTACTTCTACTTCTGATGAGTGGCTTATTGATTCTGGAGCATCTTATCATATGGCTAAGGATAGAGACATGTTTTCTACTCTAAATGAATGTAACACCAAGAAAATATTTGTTGGTGATGATAGATCTCTTAGTGTTGAAGGATCTGGAACAATTCAAGTTGAAAATGGTCATTTCAATGATGTATTATGTGTTCCAAGTCTTTCTTGTAACCTTCTATCAATATATCAAATCACTCATTCAGGTGAAGGTAAAATCGTAGATTTTTCACCTCACCAAGTTGTAATCAAGGATCTAAAATATCCTAAGCATGTTCTTGCAATTGGAATTGTTGATGATATTACTAGGTTGTACAAGTTTGACAACTTTGGGTCATCATCTTTTTTATCAGTTTTTGTTGCTCATAGCGATGACTTGAGAAAACTTTGGCATGAGCGGTTTGGTCATCTAAACTATCGTTCATTGCAGTAACTATGTAATCAACATATGGTGACTGGTCTTCCTCTTGTTTCATGCAAATATGGTATTTGTGTCGGTTGTGTTCTCGACAACCATCATCAAGACAGTTTTGACAAACATGCCTCTTGGAATGCCTCGGGTCCTTTGCAGCTTGTTCACAATGATTTGTGTGCTCCACTTTATTCTCCTTATTTTTCTGGGTACAAGTATTTCTTAACTTTCATTGATGACTTTTCCAGACGTACTTGGGTTTACTTCTTAAAACTTAAGAGCAAATTTTTTGACAAGTTTTTGGCCTACAAAGCCCTTGTAGAAAAGCAATCTGGACATCAAATTTGAAGGTTAAGAACAGATAATGGAGGTGAATATGTGAACAATAATTTTACAAGTTACTACACTACACGGGGCATCCAAATGGAACACATTTTTCCATATACATTACAACAAAATGGTGTTGTTGAAAGGAAGAACCGCACATTAAAAGAAATGGCTAATTATATGATCCAATCTAAGGGATTAAGTCTAAAGTATTGGGTGGAAGCAATCAACTGTGAAAATTACATAGTTAATCACACTACCACAAAGGCTCTTAAAAATATAACACTGGAAGAAGCTTGGTCTAAAATTAAACCAGATGTAATTCACTTTCGTGTATTTGGCAGTATAGCATGGGCTCACATTCCTAATGAGAAAAGGAAAGAATTGCAGCCTAAAAGTGAGAAGTGTATATTTGTTGGTTATTCTGAAGATGTCAAAGGTTATAGACTTCTTCAACCACATTGTAATGAAATTATTATTAGAAGATATGTTAAATTTGATGAAAATATATTGGCCTGCGAGCCTAATTCAATGTTTGTGCCTTCTTTGGTCTGCGAGCCTAATTCAACAGTTGTGCCTTCTTTGGCCTGCGAGCCATCTTCAGCATTTGTGCCTTCTTATGTTCTGGTTTCTTCTTTAGATGATGACAGTGAGGATGAAAATCCACCTCCTCCTGCTCACCTTCCTCCAGATGAGTCCCTTGAACCTAAACCAACACCAACTCCACCGCTTACTAGATGGGTCCATTCAACATGAGAAGCAAATGGTGATCTTGTCGGTGATCCTTCAGATCAACGTCGAAAACGTTCACAGTTATAGCAAACCTCTTCTCTTTTGGATCAAGTTTGAGAGACTCATGATCCAGAGACATTTGCAGAAGCTTCGGGTCATCCATATTGGGATACTTGGATCTACAGAACTAAGTATGCATTAGATGGAAGTGTTGAAATACACAAGGCTCGGTTAGTTGCCAAAGGATTTTCCCAATTTGAAGGAATTGACTATAATGAAACCTTTTCCCCTGTAGCCAAAATGAATTCCATCCACCTTGTTCTTTCCCTTGTTTCCTCACATAAATGGGAGGTCCATCAGATGGATGTTAAATTTGACTTCTTGCACAGAGATTTGCAAGAAGAAATCTATATGGAACAACCTCCTGGCTATTTCTAGAATGACTCTAGCCTTGTTTGTCGCCTTAAGAAATCTCAAGCAAGCTCCCCGAGCTTGGTATGCCAAAATGGGAAACTTTCTTATTGCCAATGGATTCTCTAGATGCCATTATGATCCTAATGTATATACCAATAAAGTAGGAAGCCATCTCCTAATCCTTGTCCTTTATTTTGATGACCTTATCCTTACTGGAAGTGACTCAAAAATTTTAAACCATGTGAAAACTAGCCTTAAGAAGAAATTTGAAATGACAGACTTAAGCTTTTTGCACTATTTCCTTGGCCTCCAAGTTTTGCAAACCAATGAAGGAATTTTTCTTTCCCAGTCTAAGTATGCTTGTGACCTTCTTCATTGCTTTCACATGGACGATTGTAAACCCACCCGTTCTCCCTTCCAGTATGGAGTCAAGCTTGCTTCCACCTGTACTTCTCCCGAATTTGATGCAACCTTGTACCATTAGTTAGTTGGTATCCTCTTATACTTGATTCATACTCATCCTGATATTTCCTTTGTTGTTGGTCTTGTTTCTCGGTATATGCAAACACCCCATGAAAGCCATTGGAAAGAATCTAAAAGGATACTTTTCTATGTCTGTGGTATAGTTCAGTTTGGGATACATTACAGTTCAGGGGGGACTCCCTTATTGGTTGGTTTCACTGATTTAGATTGGGTTGGCGACCCTAATGATCGGAAGTCTACTGCAAGTTATGTTTTTATCCTTGGTTCTGGACCTGTCACTTGGGCCTATAAGAAACAATAGGCTATTGCACTTTCTTCAGCAGAAGCAGAGTACCGAGCAGTGGTAAATGCAAGTTAGGAAGCCTTATGGCTTCGACAACTCCTTTTAGAGTTTTGATTCTAGCAACAGCATCCGATCAACATTTGGTGCGACAATCATAGTTCCATCAAGCTCACCAAAGACCCAGTTTAACATCGGCATAACAAACACATCGAGCTACACATGCACTTCATCAAAAAGCTCATTCATGATCAAGTTATTAAAGTGCTCTTTTTCCCTACAGAAGATCAAGTTGCGACATTTTCACAAAGTCTTTTACAGAAGAGAAGTTTTCCAAACTTCGATCTATGTTAGGAGTTCATGAAGTTTTCATTAAGGGGGGGTAGGCTCTAATGCCTCCTTCCCTCTCCTATTGTGTCACTATTGTAAATACTTCAATCCTATCCCAAGTTGTTCTTAAGGGGGGATGTTAGGATATTTAGACACTTAGGAGTTAGTTAAGATCTACTTGGTCTAATGTGTCGTTAGGTAAAATTGTGTTTCTTTAGTATGCATTAGTATGCATTTTTAGTTAGGAAATCTAACAGTCACAATATGTTCTTGACATAGAGTGATCCGACGGTTCATACTCTACTCGATCTTAACGACAATTGATCCATGGCTTAACACCCGATTGGTCCATGATCTCTATTTAAAGAGAATGGATGGTCATTTTCCAATGATAGATTGTGAGAAACTCTCTTGTAAACTCTCTTTTTAATATTTTTCTTTTGCATTAATAAATTGCTCCAAGTGGTCATGTTGGTTGGGGCCGTGGATGTTTCCCCATAGGGATTTTACCACATCAAAACATCATTGTGTTGATATTTGATCTGGTTATGTGAGTGTTTTCTGAAGGTGTTCATCCTCTATTGGAATACCTATGTTTTCGAACAATGATAAGTTATCGCAGTGTCACCCACAAGTACTTTCACAAAAATGAGAAGGTTCGCTCATGATGAGACCCCCTTTCTCTCAACCATGCAACTGATAGCCATTAAACTAGTATGATGGACATAAATGGTAATTTCATACCGTTAGATACCCATGGATGTGATAGGCTGGTTCGTGATGAGACCCCCCATCCTTAACTGATCCTTTAAGCATTTTTATTTATTCTTTTCATGGGGTCCTTATTTTCTTGCAGAGAAGATTTCCATTGCTTTCTAGGGATCCCTTGGGTGAAGAATTTGGAAGGTTCTTTCATTAGGATTTTATCTTTTTCCAGCTAACTCCCCTTTGGGCCTTCATCCCCTTCTTCCCATGAAATGAGGAATGCTCCCTTCTAGGGTTAGTCTACCCCAAAATCCCAAGAGATGATGTCTTGAGGGGAAATAATGATGTAAATTGATAAGTATGGTTGGGAGTGGCATAATGAATCATCAAAGGAATCTCTCAAAAACACCCCATCCTAAGGGTGACCATCTACTTGAGTGCCCCAACCAATCACTAACATTTAAACAAGGTAAAAGGCATAGTTTCCAAATCAAATGTCTCATAATAAAAAATAACCTCTAATAAACAAGTTAGAATGCCTCAAATATTAAAATGATACCCACCAGCATACATGACTTGTACCGCATCGAGAAATACCCAAGTGACCTATGGTGGAAAGTTGGTGTGGACGATGACCAAGTGTTGGATCACGGTGGTGGGAATGCTGATCTTTGGCTATGAAAAAGGGATATTGTTGGTCATGTGGCCTGTCGTCACTCCATATCTACAACATGAGGGCCTGAAGATGTAATCTCCTTATTTATCCACAAAATGGGGATAACATCTAATTCCTACTTGGGGACATGTTCTCATTGTAGAGTGCATGAGAACCACAACAGCTCCTGGTAGATCTGTGCCTGCAAGGAAACATCAAATTGTCAAGTGCAGGATGGCCTACTGATCCTTGTTCTCATATGGTCATAATCAAAACCAACTAAGCTAGAAAAAGAAATTTTTGACAAAATTTCTAACTAAGTATACATATATCATGATGAAATCAGTAATGCAAGTAGAGAAAAATGAAAATGAAATGAAACTAAACTAATATGAGAAAACAAAATGCAAGATGCAAGAAAGAAAGATGACTTACCTACTTACCTGGGGTCCTGGGACCCTGAAGATCAAGTCCCGAAGGTGTCAGGTGAAATCATACAACCAGTGCAACCAACTGATCATCGGATGAAGACATTTCCCTATGTGCTTAATCATGTGAAACAAAAAAAACAATTCCAGCACATAGTAATCATGAGCATAAATAAACATATAATCAATCATGAAATAAAACTCATGGAGATGGGTGGGAGGGGGGAAATCCTGCTGAAAAGAGAAACCACAATCTCGATCATCCTAGAAGTCTCGCCTGTAGGCATAGCCACATGCCCGAACTATCCATATCTGGAGTGGACTAGCATATGTATGTTATGGTTCATCTTCATCCTCATCAACACAATCACTACTCCATGAAGACTGAGAATATGTGAGGTAACTCAAGAAGACCCCATGCTTCACCCAAGTGGAAGAAATGAGGTATGGGACAAGCTCATGTATAGAAGAAGAAAAACACTCCCTCTGTGTTTGTGAATCCTCATGAGAATCCCCAAGATGAAAAAAAATTTGCTTCGTAGAGTGAACCTCTAATTTCCCCATGATGGCTATGTCTTGGTACTCTTCCAAAATCAAGGGCGAAGACATCTAAAAATCCACATAGAAAAAATATGCATACCCAAAAGGATATGCATCACCTTGAAGATGTTTTGACAAGTCATTCTCAAATGGATCGATAAATTTTTTTATCTTGTCACCATCACTGTCCCAAATATCTGAGTCTTATATGCATGAAGACCAATCCTTTGTTTGAGGGATTCCCTCAACGTCGTAAGTGGGATCTTCATCAAAGGTGAAAAGGCTCATGTCCCATCCACATTTTCCAATTTGTGTGAAAGTGTCAATATGTTGATCAACTGTATCTAAGGGCTCTTCTAGTGCTCCTTCACTTCCACGATCATGGAACTGGATCTCATCAAGATCCTCGAAAGGGTCATAACTCATATTGTTCTTCTCTTGATGTGTAGGAGGAATAATGGCTTGGACATATTCATCTGGGTCAGTACGTGAAATCAATTCATCTTCATTAAATGCCTCCTCAGAATATTCAATGTGATAAGATTCATCAGGATCTTCTTGGAAGATTTCTTCATAAGATTATTCTTCAAGCACCTATTTATCTATGAGGGCTTGGTCTTTGGCAGATTCATGCAATAACTATTTTACTTGGTTCATCATCTCTTTAGCGGATTTATTAGCAACTCTTTCCCTTTCCATTTGCAAAATTTCCTTCGATGAGAAATGGAGAGGTTTCGGTTGATTCCAAGGAGCCATAGTCCCATCGACTAGAAGAACACCTCAAAGTAGTCTCTAGGGGAGAGAAAGGATCATCAAAGGACGAAAATGGGAAGCAAGGGAAAGGTAAGTAATGGAAATTTGGAGTCATCGGACAAACTTTGAAGAAGGTTTGTCAAAATAAATGGGTTGGTTCTTGGAGTGGAGTCGTCAAGCAAGCTCGGGGTGAAGGATTTGGGAAAGAGACTTGCCAAAAGTGTCATTTAGGGAACAAAGAGGATTCAAAATCCTCCCCGAAAATGGTGCCAAAATTGTATAGCACAATTTTTAGGTTGGGAAAATTTTGACCCAACCACAAAGCAAGTGATACAACTATGGGACACTACACTGAATGTCACATCGATGTAGGTCTTGCACTTGGGGGGTGACTAAGGGCACTCCTGGGAGGCAATCCCTGAGATCCTAGGGGGAATGAGAAGGATGAATGGAGGTGTAAGGAGAAGTCCCTCAGAAATTCAAGTGATGGAAGAATACATTGGTTGAAAATGGTAAGTAAAGAGAGGTAAATGGATACCGAGTAAAGAGATAGTTGTCAGTGCACTTGTAACTTCCCAAGACACAAGAAAAGACACTTTTCCAACCAAGTATAGTAATGGATCGGAAAGTTAAGCTTGTTTTCCCTAAAATAAATAAGCATACAAGTTAGTAAATCAGCAATAGAATACATCCGAATCAACAAGTAAAAGGTCGATATTAGTTAGCAATGTCAACAATAAAACTAGTAACCAATGTGGACAGAAAATACCACTTCAAGATTGAATAAAGATGGTTGTCATAAAAGTAAATTTCTGCAGAAGTATATCAGCCTTATGGCTGTAGCATTCAATGAATTACAATAGCAAATATGACCATCAAAAAGTGCCAAAATCTATCCCAATAGATGCACCTAGGTTAGTAGGTTAAACTAGCAAAGTTAGAGGGTTACTCTAGGGTTAGTTTGTGAGATATTAATGGTTAGGGTTAGAATCTAAAGCAAACCTAATTTCTGTAGGTTAGTTTTACTTCAGAAATAAGAATAAGTGGGAGAAAGAGGACGCCCTAAGGGAGGAATAATCCCCAAGACATCAAGATCATTATCCAAAAGAGACAACTTCAAAACTTGAAATTTGTATGTTTACCAAGGCAACAATTTATTTCTCCCATGCAATAAGTAAATGAATAGTTCCTTTAAGAAAGGGATAATGGATTCAAGAGAATATGAATAAGCTATATAGGCTACTTCCTTGGTGGTGTAAACCCTTTTACTCCCCAAGGCAAGCTTCTCTTAGCTAGGGTTTTAACTAGGAGGGTGTATGCAATTATACTCCTTTTAGTAAATCCTTAATAAGAAATAAAATGGTGGAAACACAAGTAGGGGTGTATGCACTTATAGTCCCTACTTGTATCAAGAAAATAGAACCTTTAACTTGTACAAATGATAATACAATGAAATAAATGGCACCTTCAAGCATTAAAAGGCAATAAAAGCTAGACTAACCACTAAAATAAACAATGAAGAAAGCCTTCCAAGGCTAGCGCACCATATCCATCAACCATAACCAAGACATAGCTATAAACAAAATCAAAAGAGTGAGAACTAGCCAAAGAGAGAGAAAATTTCAGTCCAAGAGCCTCTCACAATGGAGAGTTATGTTATGAAAATGAGATCTTATGATCTCTATTTATACAAAATGTAGCTAACATAGTTTGTCCACATAATATTAAGGAAAACACAATATTAGGGGTCAACAGCCCTAATATTTTCCCTTTACAAAGATAATATTTAAAAATTCTCTTTAATTTTACTTTTTGCACAAAGAAAACCCTAAAACAAAAGTGGCATCATCCCTTGAAGGAGGACATTTTGGCAAATTGATCAAGTCGTTGGATATGGGTTGTAAAGCAGGGCCTCCAAAGTCCATTTGGAAATCATCTAGAACCTCTCCACCTCAAAATTCCATGTGTCATTCTCTGATTCATCATCAACCACCATATGCCCCTCAAATGTGACGTCAATCCCCTAGAGAGTGACGTTTTTCCCCTTCTAGGAAAGTCGTTTGGCATGTAAAGGGTGGGATATGTCTATCTATATGTCTCCTAGGCCTCCAAAAGCATCTCTCTATCATATGGAATGTGGGCCTATGTCATCCATCCTGTGGGTTTCTTTCCCTCATGGAAGCCCAAGCTAGGCTTGTTCTTCCAAAAATGGCCACCAACCTGTACCTTCAAGACAAATGGATATGCCCTCCAAGGATCTCAAGTCAAAGCATCATGATGAGTGAATCAAGTCAATAAAAGAGCCATTAAAGCATGTATCCTAGGACTACATCATACAAACACGTGCTTAAGAAACTAGACGTTTTGCCAAGTTTGGTTGTGGGTGGGTTGGCATGGTACTTATTTTCAATGGATCAAGCCCCCTAAGTCTAGGAAAAACCCTATCTGAGTCATGTGAATGAAATTAAATGGATGGGGGAAGTACTCAATGGGCATGGGGTTCATGATATGCAAGGGTCCATAGTATCTCATTTATGGGTGCCTTCGTGGAGGGTGTGTCGCACCTTCATCCATAATGCATTTTTCCCAAGCCCATCAATTGCCTTTTATCTTTATTTTTTTGTATTTTCTTTCAATATAACATAGGGCGAGTTAGAGGCCACTTCCCTGGCGTGGTGACCAGATATTTTAGTGTCACCCACAAGTACTTTCATGGAAATGAGAAGGTTGTCTTGTGATGAGACCCCCTTTCCCTCAGCCATGCAACTGAGAGCCATTACCCTGGTGTGATGGATATAAATGGTAAGGTCATATTGTTATATGCCCATGGACGTGATAGGTTGGATTGTGATGAGACCCCCTATCCTCAACTGATCCTTTAAGTGTTTTTATTTATTCTTTTCATGTGGTCCTTATTTTCTTGCAGAGAATATTTTCATTTCTTTCTTGGGATCCCCTGGGTGAAGCATCTGGAAGGTTATTTCATTAGTATTTTATCTTTTTCCTGCTAACTCCCCTCTGGGCCTTCATCCCCTTCTTCCCATGAAATGAGGAATGGTCCTTTCTAGGGTCAGTCTACCCCAAAATCCCAAGAGACGATGTCATGAGGGGAAATAATGATGGAAATTTGTAAGTATGGTCGAGAGTGGCATGATGAATCATCAAAGGAAGCTCCTAGAAACACCCCATTCTAAGGGTGACCATCTACTTGAGTTCCCCAAGCCAACCACCAACATTTAAACAAGGTAAAAGACATAGTTTCCAAATAAATTTTCTCATAACCAAAAATAACCTTTGATACGCAAGCTAGAATGCTTTAAATATTAAAATTATACCCACCATCATACCTAACTTGTACCTCATGGAGCAAGACCCAAGTGACCAGTGGTGGCAAGCTGGTGTGGACAGTGACCAAGTGTTGGGTCATTGTGGTGGCAATGTAGGTCTTTGGATGTGAAAAAGGGATATTGTTGGTCACGTGGCCTCTCGTCACTCCATTTCTACAACCTAAGGACCTCAATACATAATCTTCTTAGTTATTCACAAAATGGGGATAACAAGTACTATTTATTCTTACCTTGCTTTGCTTCATTTTTCATTCATTCAATTGTTTGACTCATTCATCATTTCCATTTTCCTATGCCATTCTCTTTGTTACTTCATTCTTCTATGTCATTGTTTTTTTTCTTCAATATGCCCTTGTCTCTTGATTATTTTATTCATTCGCAAGATTTCATATTCTTGTTCTTTTATCTTTCTTTTACTTTCCTTTATCATCTTCTTTTGTTACGGAGTCTACATCTTCTTCTCTCTTCTTCATCTTCTTTCATCCTACTTTTGAAATTCTGACTCTTTTGTTAGGATTATTTCTTCTACTTGCTTGAGATATTCATCATGATATTGTTCACGCCTTCATAATATTTTTGTTGGTACTCAGTGTCTTAGGGATTGTTTCCCCTCTATATGTGGCTGGAAATTCTTACAACAAGCTGCAAACTGAAAACACTTTTTCTCCATAGATATTTCAGCACCAAAAAGATACTTCCTGGCTTGACTTTCAATGACAAATCTAGGAGGAGATGAGGAAATACATGGCTGGAAATTTATGCTATGAAAACTTGCAAACCTCTTGAAATTTACAGCCACAAATGGGTACTTTAATGTTGATTTTTTATGCACAAATTCTTCAAAATTCAAAGGAAATGATGACTGAAAAAATTATTTACTTTTACCCATGAATTCACACCCTTTTGACTACAAAAATGTTTCCCTATCTATGAGACAATGTGGCTGAAAATTTTATGAATATTGAATGGCATACGCATACCCCATAGAATAAGATTGAGTACCATCATCCTTTATCAAACATGGTTTTAAATTTCCCTTAGAAAATTCTATTTTTTCATCATAAACAACATGTTTTCTAACCTGAATATTTTATGAGCTATCCATAAAAAACATGGCTGGAAACTAATCATGCTATTTTCTGACAGTACATTTGCTAAATATGGTTGTTTTAAAGGCAACAATTTTGCAATTTTGACTCTAGAATCATTATCAATATCATAAATGGGATCCCCATTAAAATGAAAACAACTTATATCTCATTTATCCCTTTCAATATGTAGAAGGTCATCAATATTTTCAATCTTATGGCCATCATGTTCTTCATCAAATGAGAAATTGACCAAATCCAAGGGTTTATCTACAAGGTCTTCATTTTCCAAATCATCAAAGGATGTATCATAAAACTAAAAAACCTAGAAAGGAGTATAATTCACCAAACCTTTGTCTTCATGTGGAGGAGAGATGGAAGCTTGGATGATCCCACCATCTGCATCTTCATCAAAGCGCTCATCTTCAATGAACTCATGATGTATCTCCTGTTCTTCTTCATCTTTGGGTTCTTGTGGATCTATTTTCCTGTTAGGGAGAAGAGTTTCTAGGGTATTCTTAAAGAAGTTATCAAGATACCTTCTATGTTTTTATAAAGGTGGTACTCATCTTTCTCACTCAGATCTTTCAATATAAATGTTCAAACAATAGGCTTAAGCATTCATATCATCTACACGTGTGAGTGGAGTAGGTGGTAAAGTAACTAAATGGGTAGAAAATAAATTATAGAATAAAAATAGTGACCTCACATAAACAAAATAGCTACATCCATTCCATCACATTCATTCATTCAAGTAATGAGGGAAAAATATTTGAAGTAAGCCTCATAGAAAGAAAATAAGATTGATGGCCCAAAAATTCATAGAGATTTAAATGATTTCATTCATTTAAAATAACAAGATGCATAGGAGAAACATACATGAGATCTGAAGAAGTTAGACTTCAACAAGTTATGCAGAATTGCAGATTCCAATGAATTGTCACACAACAGATAATTTAATAGTATAAAATATGATAATTGATTGATGATTCTTATTACATTGATGGGATCAATATATAATATCCCATGTGACTATTATGGAAGGTCATGACCTTTAGTCATGCTTTTTAATATTTTTTATTACTAGATTCTTTAATTGTTATTTTGTGCTTTATTTAATTTTCCTTTAATTTCTTTATTTTATTTATTATTTTGATTTATTTTTATGTACATACATTTTCCTTCCCTTAAAACTTTCTTTGTCCTCAAAGAAATGGTAAAGAATGATGTAATTGGAGAAAGTGATTTGACTCCCATGCTACATCTTCTTCCGGAAGATTTTTCTATTTAATAAGATACTCCTTGATTACTTGCAAACACAATCTCTTTTCCCTGGTGGAAATAATGGGCTCTGGTTCCAAAACGATTTTCCCTTCATCATCCAACATAGGAAGCATCGTCTGTGCCTTCTGGTGTTTCCCTAAGGCTCTTTTTAGACATGATACGTGAAAATCATTGTGGATCCAACTTTTATATGGTAATTACAACCCATAAGCTACGTGACCGATTTTTCTGTTGATTTGATATGGTCCATAAAATTTGGGAGCCAACTTATTCTTTCCTTGTTATTTAAGAGATAATTTTTTATAGGGCTGAAGTCTTACGAATACCCATTATCCAACTTTGAACTCTCTTTTTGTTCAGTGTTGGTTCGCTTGTTTCTTTATTTGATTCCTTGAAACTAATAAATTTTCCTTGAGAAATTGGACAAATTTTTTACTTTTATCTAAATGATCTTTAACTGAAGCAATTTTTGTTTGACTTGTGGATAACTCCTTCCAAGTTAGGGGTTCATACTCATAAAGAGCTTGGAATGGTGTCATATTGTTATACGTGTGATATGTGGAATTATACCACCACTCAGCAAGGTGCAACCAATGAAACCATTTAGTTTGCTTGTTGGTGACAAAACAACGAAGGTAGGTTTCTAATAATTTATTGACAACCTCTGTTTGACCATATATTTGAGAATGGTAAGTTGATCTCATATTAAAATAAATCCCAATTTGTTTGCAAAATTCTCTCCAGAAATTTCCTTTAAACTTGGAATCTCTATCACTGACGACGACTTTGGGAAACCCATGTAGTTTGTAAATGTTTTTATAGAAAACTTCAACTATTTGTTTTGCAAAATTTGTTCTCCTTACCCTGATAAAGTGTGCATGCTTTGTTAGTCTATCCACTACCACTAATATTTTATCTTTCCCTTATGATATGGGTAATCCTTCAATGAAATCCATTGAAATATCTTCACATTTCTGGTTCGGAATGTGTAATGGGTGGAGTAACCCGAGGATTAATACATTTTCACTTTTGTTCCTATGAAAAAGGTCACACTCTGCTACATATTTCTGAATATCTGCATTCATCCCTTTCCAAAAGAATGGTTTATGTGCATTATAGTATGTTTTGAAAAAAATGACATGACATGCAGCTGGACAATCATGGGATTCTTGAAGGACCTTGGATTTAAATTTTAAATTGGGATCTACATATATTCTTCCTTTATACCATAAGATGTCATTTTTCCACTCAAACTTGGCGTGTTGATTTAAGTCATTGATTATGGAACAAGTCTCTGGGTTTTTGGCATACTCGATTTGTATTTCGTCCAACCATTCGGGAATTGCTATTGATACTATTCTTCTTCATCTTTTCGTGAAAGAGCATCACCCACTATATTGTCCTTTCCATTTTATTTAGGATTTCCATATCAAAAGCGTCAATTTTATTTATCCATTTTTGTTGTTCAGTTGTCAATGTTTATTGTTGTAACAAGTATTGGAGACTATTATGATCTGTATGTATCCAAAACTTGCTTCACAAAAGATATTGTCGCCATTTTGTTAATGCATGCATGATGGGAAGCATTTCCTTGTTGTATGCAAACTGTAAGCATTCTTTTTTGATTAGTTTCCTACTCTCAAATGCAATTGGGTGTCCATCTTGCATCAAGGCTACTTCGATCCCAAAACCTGAGGCATCACATTCAATTACGAAAGGTATCGAGAAATCAGGTGTTGCTAACATGGGGGTTGTAGACATAATTTTCTTTAAATATTTAAAACATGTTTCTACTTCCTCATTCCATTGAAAGGAGTTTTTCTTTAGGATATTTGTTAGAGGAGCAGTTAAATGAGCATGGTTCTTGACGAATCTTATATAGTACCCAGTCAACCCTAGAAATCCTCTTAGCTTAGATATGCTTTTTAGTTTAGGCCATTATTTGATTGCTTTTATTTTCTTTGGATCTAACTTGACCCCGTCTTTGGATATAATGTGACCGAGATACTCTACTTCCTCCTTGCCAAATGTACATTTTGACAATTTTTCATAGAATTGGATTTCTTCCAAGAGAGCTAATATTTGTCCCAAATGCTTTAGATGTTCCTTCCACGTTTTGTTGTATATGAGGATTTTGTCAAAAAAGACTAACACATGTTTTCTCAAGTACGGATGAAATAGTTTATTCATAGTTGCTTGGAAAGTAGTATTATCGACATTTCTTGTCCTAGGCACAAGAGTATTTGGGTATGCAAGTTGCACGAGAATCACCCCAGCGCAACACGGGAGAATCTCTTGTCCGATCACAAATCAAGCGAGCGAGCAGTCTGATTTCAACGGCAAGGATCAATTGATGAAGCAGATCGATGGTCATCGGGTTTTCGGGGCTGTCAAGTTGCCCAATATTTAGCACGAAGGGTAGCGCCCATAGTTCAGGGTAAGTCTGGGTCGCCCGATCCAATTGGTATAGGTGGCGGCCAGTTGGCGTATCGGGGATCGGTGTTTCGGGAGACAAGGAGCCTCCCATTCTTTACAGCTAAAATCGTCGATCGGCGAAACGCCGAAAGCACCTTTGGAGCCGAGCCCACAGTCTTAGCACCAGGTCACATCAAGCGAGCCTGTAAATGGGGGCAACCCCCTTTATAATAACGAATACTATCTGGGTTGTTCATCTGAAGGACGCGTGGCTCACATCCGTGTCACGTCGGCATTCAGGAATTTGAGGGGTAAGCGCTCTTCGTCATTTCACTTCTCGAAACCTCGAACCCCGGAACGTCCAAAGCACCTTTGAAGGTAGGCATAGGGTCACGGCCCGTGGTCACTTGGGAAGGAAAGGAGCTGTGAAAAGGAAGCCAAAGGCGTTGATTCTAGTCGCTGAAAGGGTCACCATGATCTCTAAGTGCCATCGGATCCGACCTCAATCCTAGTTTTCGCCTGGACTAAATGAGGGTGAGAAGCGGTGGTTGAAACCTCTCCTCGGACATTAAGTGTAAGGTATGGATAATTTGGTAGGCGGTCTGCTCGAGAGGGTCCTATGTACCCATTTT
>ML826676.1:44038-62982 GCA_009831015.1 Picea engelmannii
CGACCTCAATCCTAGTTTTCGCCTGGACTAAATGAGGGTGAGAAGCGGTGGTTGAAACCTCTCCTCGGACATTAAGTGTAAGGTATGGATAATTTGGTAGGCGGTCTGCTCGAGAGGGTCCTATGTACCCATTTTTACAAAGAAGCCATGCCGAGTCCTCGACCAGTCGGAGGAGGTCTGCACACGCTAGCTCGAAACTTAATGGCTCAGCTACTCCCCTTGCAGGAGCCATGCGCAGTTAAGATGGCGTCTGACAAAGAATACCTGCCTGAATTTGGTTGAAGGGACACCAAGTCTTGGGTGCATGATCGGCCAGAGTCTGCATGCACAAACTGTTAGAAGACATGCAGACACAATGTTTTTAATGTAGTGTCTTGTTTTTGCTGCTGTGGTTGTTTTTAGTATAAGTAGGCGTTTTCGCCATTTTGAGAAGCATCGATGGTAGAGAGAAGCTCCCGATTGTAAAGTTTTAACACACTCTAGTTCTCTGGTTATGCATCTGTATGTGAGATTTCTTGTTTTATGACAGACAGTCTTTCTTACTCCATCTAATTTTCATCTTATGCTGAGAGAGTTTGTGAACGACTGATTCGTGTGAATTATTGCAATCATGTTATGATAAAGGATTTATTGTTGCATTATTGTATTCTCTGGTGTTTTGCATTTGAATGCAAGAAGATCACGTGTTCAAATGCATTCTCCTACAGTCTGCTAGAAACCTGATGTTGACAACAACCCTTTGCATTTCTCTGATACAAGTCTTCCCCCTACTCACCCTTACTACAACTCATTGTCTGGAGTATGTCTAAGACCTCACTCACCCATGCATGCCTGGCCTAGTTTCGGAGTTGAAACATTATCGTCCAAGTTTACTTCCATTTGATCACCCCTTTCATACACAAATCGTGACATAAACTGATGGGCGTCGGGCTCTTCTCCTGCTGCAATCCAGGAGTGACTTCTGATGCTAACATTTCTGGCGTCGTTTCCAGGGATGAAGTTGAAGATTTTCCCTGGGCAGAACGACATTGAGCCTTTGATTCTGAAGGTGCATCAGACATCAGAGCCCTTAAATATTGTTACTGTGCACCTGACGACTCCACTGTGGCGACTCCATTGTTTCCACTTCACTGTTTCAGCTGTAGCTATTGTTAGCACACCTGAAAGATTACCCAAAGGAGCTTTCCCGAGAAGGTTTCAGTGGCTGCTTTCTCAGCTTGAGAAGCTTCCTGGGGTAGCGACAACGTTAAGATTTGGCCTTTGATGGTGAACAAGGACCAGGTATATTTGAAGCTGCGCATCTTTCACCTGGTGACTCCATGATTTGAGGATAGATTAGCGACTCCACTAGTTCGATATGGAGAAAATTATGGCTCAAAGTTTTGCTTTCTGTGACTTTTCCCAGATAGTTGGTTTTCCTAATGCACTTCCTGATAGAGACCAATGGGAATATTTCCTCCCTGAATTTCATGCAACAAGTTGGGAGGAACCAGTTGAGCATTTACTGGACTTCCATGAAGCTATTCACCGACACAATATCACGCATGAGGATGTCCGGATTAATCTCTTCAGGTGTTCATTGAAGGGAGCTGCTCTTGAGTGGTGTCGATCTCTTCCCGCTGCGAGCATCCACTCTTTAATAGGTTTTCATACAGCTTTCAATTCATTTTGTAAAGACTACTATCCAGTTGATTGTTTGTTTGAAAACTGTTGTGAGGAGTTTTCTTTGCTTCATGAAGCCTCTGCTGGCCCTGAAGACCATGTCCATGATAAAGCCTTTACTATGGAGGAAAGCATTTTCCATAAAAAAATAGAGGTGTTGAATGATATTAATGATATTAGCCCTAGGACGAAAGCATCTGAAATTATATCAGATGCCTCTATTCTTTTAGATATTCATAACGATCAACATGCCTCTGGTGGAAATTGTGAGTTTATAGAGCAAATGTGGTCCATGGTAGATGACTCACCTGGATATCAGGTTAAAGCAGATGTTCCTAGCATCTCTGCTCATGATGATGAAGACCCTCTCTTTTTAAAAGAGGGGTTAGTTGTGGAAGAGGATTCTTCTCTTTTCCCCCAGGGGGATTCTCACGATATATTTTTACCTGGGATTAAAGAGAAAAGGATTATGTATGAGCAGCCAGAAGCAGCAGGTCCCACTGTCCCTGAAACGAAATTTTTTGACGGGATCACTTTTCTGGAGGAGGGTCATATCAATGAAGGACGACCCCTTTTTGATGTATATTATAGTGATGATGAGCAACAAGCTTATCCTACATTTGATCACTATAAAAATACTGAAGAGCCAGTCAGCAAGCAGAACCACCCCATGGTCCCTATTTATGATGAATACGAATCTAACCCAGGGGAGAGCCAAGAAGAGGAAAAGGAACCAGAGGAACAGTTGAGCACATATTTCGTTTCATAACCAGTCAGCGAGTAGCTACCGCCTGAGATCAGTGAGCCTACGTCAGTTGTCCACTCACCTGTGCTTATCAAAGATATTCAACCACATGTGAGAAACTCTGTAGCAGAGGAGGCTGCTTGTCACCAATTTTCCGAAATTTGCCACTCATTCTATGACCCTGTCGGCGAATACATGGAGTGGCATGTCCTTTATGCCTTGAAGCCACCCTATTTCTTATCAACTTCAGCCTGTGAGGAGAAGTTGAAGAGTGTAGCCATTCTGCTGTCATGGTTACGCTATCTGCTGGTGATCATCGATAAAAGGAAAGAGCTTCCCTTTAGGAAGTTACTTGATTGGCTATGGTGGAAGTCTTCTTTCACTTAGCCCCATGTAAAGTGTTTTATTAGTTTAGGATTGTATATAAATAAGCTCCTTTGAGCATGTATCTTTATTTTGTTGCTTTTATGTTTCGGCCTGTATTTTCAGCAGCGGGATGTTTTGAGCATGACTCCATAGCCCAACAGCAAGGCACTGAAGCTGCGGAATGAGTTCTTAGAGAATCATAGGGACGACTCTATCCCCCATGGAGCCTAATGTTAGCGACATTTCTTGTCCTAGGCACAAGAGTATTTGGGTCTACAAGTTGCACGAGAAGCGCCCCAGCGCAACGCGGGAGAATCTCTTGTCCGATCACAAATCAAGCGAGCGAGCTGTCTGATTTCAACGACAAGGATCAATTGACGAAGCAGATCGACGGTCATCGGGTTTTCGGGGCTGTCAAGTTGCCCGAGATTTAGCACGAAGGGTAGCGCCCATAGTTCAGGGTAAGTCTGGGTCGTTCGATCCAATTGGGACAGGTGGCGACCAGTCGGCGTATCGAGGATCGGTGTTTCGGGAGACAAGGAGCCTCCCATTCTTTACAGCTAAAATCGTCGATCGGCGAAACGCCGAAAGCACCTTTGGAGCCGAGCCCACGGTCTTAGCACCAGGTCACATCAAGCGAGCCTGCAAATGGGGGCATCCCCCTTTATAATAACGAATACTATCTGGGTCATTCATCTGAAGGATGTGTGGCGCACATCCGTGTCACGTCGGCATTCGGGAGTTTGAGGGGTAAGCGCTCCTCGTCATTTCACTTCTCGAAACCTCGAACCCCGGAACGCCGAAAGCACCTTTGAAGGTAGGCATAGGGTCAGGGCCTGTGGTCACTTGGGAAGGAAAGGAGCTGTGCAAAGGAAGCCAAAGGCGTCGATTTTAGTCGCCAAAAGGGTCACCGCGATCTCCAGGTGCCATCGAATCCAACCTCAATCCTGGTTTTCGCCTGGACTAAATGAGGGTGAGAAGGGGTGGTTGAAACCTCTCCTTGGACATTAAGTGTAAGGTATGGATAATCTGGCAGGCGGTCTGCTCGAGAGGGTCCTATGTACCCATTTTTCCAAAGAAGCCATGCCGAGTCCTTGGCCAGCCGGAGGAGGTCTGTACACGCTAGCTCGGAACTTAATGGCTCAGCTACTCCCCTTGCAGGAGCCATGCGCAGTTAAGATGGCGTCTGACAAAGAATACCCGCCCAAATTTGGCTGAAGGGACACCAAGTCTTGGGTGCACGATCGGCCAGAGTCTGCATGCGCAGACTATCAGAAGACATTCAGACACAATGTTTTTAATGCAACATCTTGTTTTTTCTACTGTGGTTGTTTTTAGTATATGTAGGCATTTTCGCCATTTTGAGAAGCATCGATGGTAGAGCGAAGCTCCCGATTGTAAAGTTTTAACACACTCTAGTTCTCTGGTTATGCATCTGTATGTGAGATTTCTTATTTTATGACAGACAGTCTTTCTTACTCCATCTAATTTTCATCTTATGCTGAGAGAGTTCGTGAATGACTGATTCGTGCAAATTATTGCAATCATGTTATGATAAAGGATTTATTGTTGCATTATTGTATTCTCCAGTGTTTTGCATTTGAATGCAAGAAGATCACGCGTTCAAATGCATTCTCCTACAGTCTGCTAGAAACCTGATGTTGACAATAGCCCTTTGCATTTCTATGATACAAGTCTTCTCCCTACTCACCCTTACTACAACTCACTATCCGGAGTATGTCTAAGACCTCACTCGCCCATGCATGTCTGGCCTAGTTTCGGAGTTGAAACAATATTGTCCGAGTTTACTTCCATTCGATCACCCCTTTCATACACACATCGTGACATAAACTGATGGGCGTCGGGCTCTACTCCTACTGCAATCCAGGAGTGGCTTCTGACGCTAAGATCACGCGTTCAAATGCATTCTCCTACAGTCTGCTAGAAACCTGATGTTGACAATAGCCCTTTGCATTTCTATGATACAAGTCTTCTCCCTACTCACCCTTACTACAACTCACTATCTGGAGTATGTCTAAGACCTCACTCGCCCATGCATGTCTGGCCTAGTTTCAGAGTTGAAACAGTATTGTCCGAGTTTACTTCCATTCGATCACCCCTTTCATACACAAATCGTGACATAAACTGATGGGCGTCGGGCTCTGCTCCTACTGCAATCCAGGAGTGGCTTCTGACGCTAACAAGTAGCAGGGACATTAGTTAGCCCAAAAGGCATCACCTTGAATTCGTAGTGTCCTTCTTGTGTTTGGACATAAATCTTGGGTACATCTTCTAATCTTACTCTAACCTGATATTATCCTGATCTCAAATCAAGTTTTGAAAAATATCTAGCTCCATGGAGTTCATCCAACATTTCGTCGATGAATGGGATGGTAAATTTGTTCTTGATTGTTATTTTGTTTAATCCTTGGTAATATATGCACAACCTAAAAGAGCCATCTTTCTTTCTTACTAACACCATCGGAGTTGCATACGGACTTATTCTTTTTGTGATAACGCCACATTTTAATAGGTCTTGGACTAACCTTTATATTTGTGTTTTATGATGGTGGGAGTGTCTGCATGGTCTGACCTTGATTGGACTTGATCATGCCTTAAATTCAATTGCATGTTCAATTCTTCTTTCTGGTGGTAACTCCATGGGCAGGTCTTGAAATACCCTCTTTTGTTTTTGAACTAGTTCTTGGATTTCTAAAGCTTAGGAGTTATTTTGTTCTGAATATTGTGTCTCCATTTGGTGACATTGGATGAAATAGGAAGTTGCTCCTTTCCATATCAACGTTTCCATTTGTTGAGATGACAAAACTTTTGCTTGGGGGGGTTGAAACCCATATAACTTATACCTTTGTCCTTGGTAATTGAATCCGATGAAATATTTTTGGTGGTTGGTAGAGTAAGTGCCTAGTGTTTATAACCATTTGACTCCTAAAACTATGTCTACTCCTCCTAGGGGTACGGTGTAGAGTTCTAATTCCAATTTGAAATCTTGTATCTGGAGTTTCACCTTATGGCATTTTCCTACATTCTCATTTTTTTTTTCTATCTGCAACCATTACCTTCATGTCTGGAACCAGATATACAAATAATTTGAGTTTTCTTGCAATATTGATGTCAAGAAAATTGTGGGTACTATGTGTGTCGATTAGTATTGTGACATTATCGTTTTCGATATGTCCTTTTAATTTAAGAGTCTGTGGTTGGCTAATGTATGTGATGGTTGCGAGCGATATCCTTGGTGTGTTGTCACCTTCGAGGTTTGATGTGATACTTTGAGGGTTCTTGACTTCTTGACTTTATGATTATTTTGAATCTGATTCATCATCTTTTTCTACTTCACATGTATATAATTTGTTTGAGTTATCTTCTATGTGGCACATATGTCTCAGGTCCCATTTCTCTCTGCATCGTTTACATTTTCCTTCTTTTATTCTCTGGGCATCCAAACTTCTTCTTTTATCGTCTCGTGGGTTTGGTGGTATATGCTTGTAATTTTTTGTATTTGTAGTCTGATATATGTTCCTTCTTGAATAAACCTTGTTGAATCTTGATTGGCCATCTAGTTTTTCTTCTGTTGCCTTTGCCTTGCGTCTTGGTATTTCAACAGTTGTAACCTCATGCAATTTTAAATCATCTTGGATATGTGGCTTGATACCACCTATGTAATACTAACATAATTGATTATCAAATAGTCCAAAAACTCATGTAGCAAGGGTTTCTTATTGATGCGTAAATTCATCTATACTAATTTTTTGTTGTAACCTAGTGAGTTTTGAGAAAAATTCATTTTCGGAGATTCCCTGGAATCTTTTAAAAAAATCATTTTTGAAGGAATTCCAATTGTATGACTAAGTTCTTCCCTTCCACGATAGGTACCAATTGCACGCACTGCCTTCGAGGTACATGGATGTATGTTTAACCTTTTCTTCATCTATTGTAACGTTATATATATATATTCTTCAGTCTTGTTAAACCATGCCACACATTGATTATCACCTCCATTATATTTTGAGAGTCTTATTTTGGCTTTGGGAGGATATATCATTAAAGGTTGATATTGTGCTATCGTTTGGGGATTTGGTATTGAAACGTAGGAGGGTGGTAGTGGTGGGTTGTAGTGTGTTAGATGTGCTTAAAGCACTTGGTTGTGGTTGGGTGGTTTGTTGGTGTCCTTGGCTTTGTATAAGATTTAAAAGCTCAGTATGATTTTCTTAATGATGTTGTGTTATAATGACCAAGATATGTTTCAATTCATCTGGTATCTCTCATTTTAAGTTTACTATTCCTCGTTGTAGTTCAATCCCAACCTCTACGAAAATATTTTCTTTAAGATCTTGTTTTAGATTGGCTATGCCTTGTTGAAATTCAACCCTGACTTCATTAGTGATTTTTTCTTTAAGGTTATGAACTAGCTCTTGTTTGAGTGCTCTTGTTTGAGTGCTTGATTGTTGATCCTAATTTACTCTCTTAGCTCATCACAATTTTTTGTATTTCCTTTTTGAGTGATTTTCATATATTTTTACACTGGTATATTTTTTAGATTTAGGTTATTATTCTAACATCTTCCTCGTATTTGGAGGGGAATACTTCTCCGCAATTTTGACTAGAGTTTAAATTGATAACCCTTTAAAAAAATAAATCAATAAAGTTAATCTTTTTTATATTAACTTTATGAAGTTGATTTGTTTTTATAAAAAACTAATAATTTATAAATTAATTTTTTATTTTAAAAAGGGTTGTGGCTTTTGTGGAATCGTACGACGAAAAAGGGAATAATTCCACGAGGACACGGATGACAAGAAAACATGACTGGACAAGGATTTTCGAGGGTTGTCGGGAGAAGACCGACGAAAGATGCAGGCAGCGACTGGGGACAAGGGTTGGAAGGTTGCGAGTATGGAATAGGGTCGGATTGGGATAGGGTCTGACGGAGAACGAAAGACTAGGGAAGGGACTCGTGAGGGGGGGTCGGGGAAGGAGGTAAGTCGAGGGTGGACGGAGCGAGAAAACGACTCGTGGACAACAACAACGGAATCGTGAGTGAGGGTATAAGCCAAAGATGATGAGGATGACGTGCCATGAGGAGGAGACAAAGAGTGAAGAGGGAACACAACCTGCTCTGATACCAATGAAGAAGTTATACTTCAACTAGCTATGTAGAATTGCAAATTCCAATGAATTGTCACACGACAGATAATTTAATAGTATAAAATATGATATAAAATTGATTGACGATTCTTATTACATTCACGAGATAAATATATAATATCCCATGTGACTATTATGGAAGGTCATAACCTTTTAGTCATTATTTTTATTATTAGATTCTTTAATTGTCATTTTGTTGTTTATTTAATTTTTTTTTTATTTCTTTATTATTTTGATTTATTTGTATGTACATGACAAGATATCATGCTGATATAAAGTCTGAAACCACAAATGTTATGAATTCTTGGAATAGTTCTATGTGAGAGTCAAAAAAAATATTATAGATTGATGTTCAAGTTTGAATAAAGTGTTTGTCTACCACAAATCCAATATTCATGATACTTAAACGATTAAAAGAAATGTATTTTTCCTAATCGACTGGGATGAGACTTTCATGGACCAAATAAAATAGAGGTGGTAACATGGAAGAAAAGGAGAAATGCAGTTAGGGATCGGTTTTATAAATGAGCAGTACACCAATAAAGTTGGATGATCAAAGACTGGGACGAAATAAGGGAAATGCTTCAAAAATAAATGCACTCACAAAAATAGTAGAGGAATAGTGGACCTCTCTCTCTCTCTCTCTCTCTCTCTCTCTCTCTCTCTGTGATGGTGATATCCTTTTGGCATCAGGATCTTCACATATATTTTTGGTCTTTGAACCTTCTTGCTATAACTGCTTCTTGGTAGTTATTCTGATTAACTATGTGTGTTAATGATATTTTGATCCACTCTTCAATATACTCCATTGCCAGAACCGCGACATCTTGCTCAATCCAGAGTGATAATATTTCTTCTTCCATTTATTTAAATTCGGAGTGCAAATATTCAACTAATTCCAGGTTGTCTTCATTATCATTCACGGAAGTAGCTAACCATCACTTAATTTCTTCTTCTGGAAAATTAGTGGTATTGTTAAACTGACTAGTCCATGAAGATTTAATTATGCTCAATTTCATATCCAATTGATCCTTAGGTATAAGAATAGACTCTCTTATTAGTTGTGGGCCCTTATTATCTTTAACAATTTCACATGCTTTAAGGAATGTGTTGCTTCTTTTGTCATTAATATTTGTACAATTAACAATTGAATCTCATAGCATCTGAATTCTTGATATCTAGCTTGCTTTCACTTGTTTTATTCTGTGGTTTGAAGGTAAATCTTGTTGATTTCTATGGAAATCACTTAAACTTGACATTTGTGCAACAAAAGTACTTAAAGCATTTTTATAAAAAAAATCATCATGTTCCAAATATGTTTTCAAATATTCCATAAAGGTGATGATCTGTTGTGATGGGTTCCTTAAACTTGTACTGACTTCCTAGGCTTCTGAAATTGTTGAACTAGTGTTTATATTGAGGGGGGGTGAATTAGTATAAAATACTTTTTTACTTTAAATGAGCATTAATCATTCATTTATTAGATTTAAAACAATAAATTCATGTAAACTCAAATTATAGTACACAGAGTTTAATTTGGAAACCCTTGTGGGAGAAAACCAAAAAAACGTATCTTTATAAATGTCTATAGGCACCAACCTACTATTATGAATATTGTAGGCACCAACCTACTAGAGACACCAATCTTTTCAACTAAGCACCAACTCAAAAATATATTGTGTAGGCACCAACCTACTAGAGACACCAATCTCTTCAGTTGAGCACCATCTCAACAAGATATTGTGTAGGAACCACCCTACTGGTGAAACCAATCTCCTAAGCTGAGAACCAACTCAATAAGACCTGTATAGGCACCAATCTAAGATCTCCATACACAGAGTACTACCGACTTCACCCGCATGCTTCATACTTCATGCATTTCATAACATCATCATCCTTTAACTTTCATGCTCCAACACTTCTCCTTGCTTCATACCCCAAACATAGATTCAAACCCTAGTCAAAGTTATCCTTCATGCCCTAGCGAACCTCATAGAATCATTCCCAAAATATAATTCCAGACTGCAACATCACAACCTCAAAATAGCACACTTTCAGAATAATAGACCTTATTCCTTTATAGTGCACCCTTAAAACTCCAAGAAAACTCCTCTTGGGCACCTTTACACCCCAAGAATACTCCCCAACTCCTATTGCACACTTCATATCTCTTATGTGCACTTGTAATTACTCTTCTTGCTTGGATACTCTTCAAATGTGCATATCTATGATGTATTTATAGTGTTTATACTTTCACTTAAGGGGTCGACTTGTAAAATTGGCTAGGCTAACTTGTAAAACTGGTTGGGACAACCTATACTTTATGGCTAGGATGACCTGACAGAATATTTCATATCTCCTCATTCATATGGAGTTAGTGGGAGTTCCATATACTATTGGAAAGGTTTCAGAATAAATTTTTCAACCACATATCGTATGCTCCCATTTGAGCTAGATCTTCAAAGTAAAAAGGCCTTCAAAGACAAGGTATCCAAACTGAGCATCAAAAATCCAAAAACAACATTTCCAACAATCTCCATCTTGCAATATTTATCTTGGACATATTGTAGTCTCCCCGTGTCTTTGACATCAATGACAACAATATTTCCAACGAAAATAGTATACATTTTCTTATTGATGTTTTTCACGACATATAATCTTACTCCGCTCAACAACTTGGCGGCCTTATGTACCCATGTTGATGTCCTTATTGTTCTCTGAGACATTTGATCTGGAGAAACAATAGCTAATGGTTCTACAAACAAAGGTTTACGACTCCATGTGTCCCTGAGTTCACTTATTCTTCATTTTAATATAATATTTTATAGCTTCAGCTTTGAAATAGAGGGAGAAATGAGTCTCTAGTGGTGATATGCAATTTAAGGAGTCTCGAGGGTCCAACTCCTAAAACCTCCACTTCTTAATTCCATTTTTTAGTTATTTTCTTATTCTTAACATGGAGCTTTTCTATCTACAATTTTCTTTCTTCCTTTTTATATTGGGCATTATGCAGAGTTAAAGACTTCTCTTCAAAAATAGTCGGTCCTTCCTGAGGCAACTCCTCTGTTATTCATTGACTTTCATCCATTTGCAATGCTACCCATTCAGGTACAGTGGCATTATCGACTTTCATATCCAAAATATCTCTAGGTCCTCCGTAATTCTGAGAACCTTTCTTACTAGAGCTTCTCTTTCTCTTAGGTTGTGAAACAACATGTGTCTTTTCAATGTTATCATGAGGGGGATCATCTTCATCAGCTCCTCCATCACATCCTTCATTATTCTCTTCTTTGCTTATATGTTATTCGTGTTTCTTCTGTGCAAAGAAGGAACTCCTGCGTGGATGGGGGGAAGAAAAATATTGCACATTAGTTGCACTTTTCCCTCGTTGCCTTGTTCTAGTCTATTGACGCTGAGTATTTGAACTAATCTTAGAGTCCAAGTCATCATTGCATATTTTCTTATCTTTCTTCTTAGGAGTATTTGGGTCATTTTCATGAATTCATTTTTTCAACCCTTATGAAAAGGTTGTTATACCTCATGGACACCAAATGTTCAGAAAATAACACTTCAGGGTCAAAACCTCTGAGGGGTTATGCTTCCTTTAAGTTAAATACATTAAGAATTTCATAAATTTCTATTGAAATGGAGGAAATATTTATTGTCACATTGGCTACATTAAAAGGAAGGGAAACGAATTTTCTCTTTCTCTTTTTATCAAAAAGGATGGACCATGTTTTGTACTTCCTGTGGACTTCGACAACAAAATACCAATCATAAAAAAATGTAGGGAGAAGAAATGGGATTCCCTAATATCCATATAACCTAATGTAAGTATGCTCTTCTTTGTGCACACAAACTCCTTTTCCCTTGAGAAAATCCTTTGCCTCTTGAGTTAACCTTGTTAGTGGTGTTTTGGTCAACATGTATCTAAACTCTTTAAGAAATTTATCCTGAATAAGGAAAAATCGGAATGGTGCCTTATGCTTCCAAATGAATGGGTACTGGAATTGGAAAAGTTCACTTTCAACATCTAAATCACCCCTCAAGGGAAATCCTTCAAACAAATTACAATAAGCAATTGTCAAGACTAGATATGCGGTCATGAAAAATATTTGAGTTTTTAAGTAATTGGCCAGCTGGTAGGAAATTTCATTCGAGATTACCTTGGCCCAATCAAACATAGCTTATTTTTTAGAGGAAAAGTACAAGACAAAACCTAACCTAGGAATGTGAGATTTAGAATCTCGTCCCATCAAATGCGTGAATGATCTTTGTCCTCAATATTATTTAGAAGACAAAACCTAACCTAGGAAGACAAAACCTAACCTTTTGAAAAAATTGGGAATTAGAAATATTGAGTTCTTTCCTTCCACTTCTACTCGAATTGTTCTACATTTGAATCAAACCGACAAACATAGCAGGAAACCAACTCCTTGAAATACAAAAATTTGGGTACGCAACCACCATTCACTAGGCCAGTCATCCAAATCTTGTTCTTAAGATTGTGCTCAGGAGTTAGGCTCAATAACCACTGATATGCAACTGACCAATGGAATTCCTTGTCTTGGCGCACAAGGGAATTGACGATATCTCTAGAAAAGTCTATTTTATTCTTCTAGTTTCCATGCTTCTTATTCTTTCGATGCATTTTGATATACGTGACACTATTACTTATGAATTACAGAGCTCGAGTTGTTTAAAGGATAAGCTCATAAATAACATTTAATAAAACATCCCTTCATCACGTACAATTTCCTTCAAGACATGCGCAAACCATAAATGGAAGTTATTGTGAAAAGCAAGTGCTTCCATTACAAGAAATTTCATTAAAAAATGTGCCTCCAAACCCTAATACCAATTCCATGTCATAGGATATTAGTCAATCAACATGTTTTAAAATTCAAAAGAGGTGCATGTCGAAGGCAATTTTTATTATATAATTTGGAGATTGGTGGTATTTTTTAATAATATAATTTGTCTACCTTAATCATGATCGCTCAGGCTGCCCAAAATTGTCTTGGATATCGAGAGTGGAATTAATATGCTAATCAAATTTCCAATAGTTGTAATAAATGAGAGATAGTGTAATGAGGTGATATTAATGCATTGGCACTTTTCATTACTAACTTTAATTTATTTGTATCTTCTTAAATTGCAAGTTTTAATATATATAGAAATAATGGTTAAGAGCATGTGTTACCTCCTTGGAGGTCTCACGTTCAAATCTAGAGGGGGGTAGGGTATGTATACCTCTATAGACTTTAGCAGTCAAATCGTTGCATGGAGGGGGTACCTTCTCCCACAAACAAGTGGGTCTCATTCACCAATTTAAGGGGGTCTCATACACCAATTTGGTGTCTGGCATGGTCGTGAACTTAAAAATAGTTTTTTATTATTATTTATTATATATATATACATACAATATAATTCTTTTATTTTGGAGTATTTTCAATTTCTTTCACACTAGATCACTATCCTATAATATTCATTATGAAAGTGGTATAATCTTTAGATTTTTACTTCAAGATTACGTGTATGATAATTGTGTAATTTCTAGATGAAATAGTAAATTTTTAACTTTAAAAATATTTAACATTTTTTTTTACTTTTAAAGGCTTCATTACATGTAATCCAAGGGCATAATACTATCGGATACCAAAACCATGGGTCACCAATACCATGGACCCAAAACCCACTTGTTTACTTAAAATAGATTTGACTCTTTACTTGTTTACCAAGTCAAGTTTATCCTAACATATATATCATAATTTTCCTTCAATGACAATGAATTATGATAAGTTTTATAGCATTTCTAAAAAAAAATGTATGTGTGTGTGTGTGTGTATGTGTGGAAGAATCGATAGTAGTCAAGGTACAGGTCAACTCCACCATATGTGAAAGATAATTAATGTTTATTGTAATAATTAATTATTTTATGAGTTATTGAGGTTGGCCCTGTTGTGCCAATAGACACCACTTTTGGTCTGTCCAGTCTAGTATAAATAAACGTGATTTCCCCATTGAGGAAACACATAAGTCACTTGTCATTTGGAAATTTCAGCAAGTAAATTTCTATGGCTGAAGTGCACACCTCTCTTGGGCGCAAGTTTCAAGGTTGTAGAGCACCCTCTTGTGTGCATTAGGATTTCATGGTTGGAGGATCTTCTCTTGAGAATATAGCAAAGGATTGTTGGGTTTTTCTCCCTTGTTGAGAAGGGTTTTCCCGGGATATTCTTGTGTTCTTGTGCATGGTTATTCTTCTTGTGATCTTGGATATTGCAGCACTTGTACATTGTGTAGCTACATTTGTTTATGATTCAAGTACATGACTAAAATGAAATAAACCTCATGCTTGAGCCTAGCATAGTGAAAATTCAACAGTTTTGGAGGCCATAACCTATTGGGATTTGGTTGTTGGGCCTAGGGCACCTTTCCTAGCCTATTTTGGAGGGGATTTTCTGGCTAGATATTTTTTTGGGAGCTTGGCATGAGTTCTAGAGGAGGAGGGTGCACTGCAGAAAGAGGATCCATTCATTTGAGGGATCAAAACACCTTCAATAAGGAAGATACTTAGCCAAGGGATTTGTCTTTCCCTGATCTACTATTTTAGTGATTTTGGAGTGGTTTGGAGGTCTAGAAGAGGATGGTCAAAATAGTGGTGAGCTACAGCCAATAGGAAAGTGCGCAACTCAGTCAGGGAGAGTAGATCTAGTTATTAAAGGGAAATAAATTGGTTTTGTCCCTTTCTTCATGAGTTTGTGCTGCCTTTGGAGGCTATTCTCTTCATTATTTGAGCTTGTTGGAGCAACAATCATTCTAGATTTATTATTCTTCGTGTATCTATCCAGATATGTTATATCATGATCTTATTATTATCTAAATAAAGGTTAGATCTAAAGTTGTTCTTTTTCCATTGTGTTATATCTCTTGTATTTTTCTATTGGATGTGAATGTTGTCATGATTTTAACATTTACACACCATAAAAATTCATCAAACCCTTCTAGCGCAAACCTGGAAGGAAGATCTGCAAAACAAATAAACAACAAGAAAAAATCTCAGTGAAAAACCTAAGTGTTCCAAGCAAGAAACAACTTGGGAACATTACAAGAATTTTGGCTCTAAGTTTTATCTTCGAGACTGTCCTTTGTTGTTGTTTTAGGACAACAAACAGTCAAGTACTTTATGCTCATAGTTTTTATTGGTTAAGTGCTATTTTGAGGTGCCCTTGCAAGTGTTTTCATACCAATGATTAACACATGCAATATACTCAAAACAAATAACACTCCTCACAATCTCTACAACTCTAAATGTTTATCTACACATTTAAGCATGCATGAAAATGGACACATAATTTTTTGGTCAACATGACCCTGGAAAAACCCCCATGGGGAAAACCAGTTTGGAGCTAAATGCATATAGAAGATCTCAAAGCAAGATATACAACAAGGAAAACATATGCAAGTGAACCTGATACAATAGCATGCCCTCTCGGATGCTTTGGAGTCCCTTGAAGATGTGTCTTCTAGCCGCTTGAAGCTAGGCACCCTTTGCCTTGGTGTGCCCTTCTTGCTTTGCTAATGCCTTGACCTATTTCCTTGCCTCTTGCCTTACCTTTTCCCTTTTCTTGTACCTTTAACCCTTGCCTTGCCTTTTATCTTTTCTTGTACCTTTAACCCTTGCCTTGCCTTTTATCTTTTCTTGTACCTTTAACCCTTTCCTTGCCTTTGCCTTTCCCTTGGTTCTGTGCCCTCCTCTCAAGAGTGCCTCCCTCCAAGGATAGGTGCGGACTAAGCTTAAGTGCGCCCCTCCTCAAGCAAAAACTCCACAATAGAATGCACCCGTCCTTGCCATGCGCCCCTCATTACCCATAGAGTGTGCCTCTCCTCAACAAGTATCCTCCTCAAGGAGCGCCTCTCCTTAGCTTGATGTGCCTCTTCTCTCAAGAATGCACCCCTCCACAAGCTAATGCGTCCCTCTCTATATGAATGCACCCTCACACAAGATGTAGCCCATAATCCATGGTAGACTAGTACCAAGCTATGGATCCTCTTAAACCCTTGACCTCAATCGCCCTCTCCCCCTCAAGAAATACGCCCAAGAGCCTCTCCCTTCTCCTCCTCTCATCTCAAATCTCTCAAGTGAAGAATGAGCCTCTTCATTTCCCTTTTCCCTTCTTTAGCCTCTCTTTGACCAAGCCCTAAAGTATCAATGGCCTAGATCCAATCTAGCCATGTCTAATCAATGGGTGATATTTAATCCAAAAATATCACTTAGGAAACCCACCTTCCTTAGTTTTCTTTATGTCCTTTAACTCACCCACAAAGTGAATTAAATTCCATTTTAATGACTTAAGTGACATATTTCACTTTTAACTTAAACTCATAAGTCAAAGTGAAATTAGAACATAAAGTAAAGTAATAAGGGTAATAGTCTCCCCCTTTGTGTTTAGAGACTCACAAACACAAGGGGACCACTTTCCAAGGTACCCAAATCACAAAACTCCCTCTTACCAAGGAAAGTGCCATTCACCCCCAATCTCATACTTGTAGTGGACATGGTTGCCTACTAGAAAATACTCAGTGAGTATGGTTGTACCATGATCATCAAAAGTAGTCTCTGACACATATCTTCTCAACCTGTGTGATATATAGATGGAAGTGCATCTCCACCTATCCAAGATCACCTAGATCTTGGCATCTCACCAAAGATCTCAACCTTGGAATCTCACCAAGGATTTCTACCTCCTGGCATCTTGCCGACAATCACTACTCTTGGCATCTCACCAAGAGTTTTCCCCTCTTGGGATCTCACCAATATACTCAACTTGGTCTCTCACCGAGTGACTTCCACCTGAAGTGGAACTTGTACCTGATATGTTCATCTCCATAGCCAAGTGAGGCTCAAGCCTTTGTGGTGCCATGCTCCTCCTCCTCAACAATCTTTGATGCTCTGAAGCCCCTGCACCAAACCTCTCTCTGCTCAGCAAATATGAAACTGAAGTTGTCCTAGATGGACAAATCACCCCTTAAGATGGTGTCTTCGAAAACTGAGTCTAAGCTCCCTTTGAATCAATACTCTGAGTCAATAGGTCCTCCTCAACTCTATCTACCCACCTATCGATGGATGGTGCATCCACTGACAAACAACAATTGAAGAACGCACACTCCCTCGCCAACTGAGCAACGAACTCGTCCTCCTATGCTATCACTGCAATACCATCATGTTGCTTCTTCTTATTCTTCTTCTTCTTGGGACATTGTCCTGCATAGTGATCCATCTCTCCACAAGCAAAGCATCTTGGTGTGTCCTGGGAGACATGGAAGAGATATTCAATCCACTCGGTGTGTCCTTGGGGGCAAGTGAGAGTTAAGGTGTTGTCACCTAATCCTTAACTCCTCCATCTAGGCCAACTCCTAGCGAAGCCAAGGGGGGGTAGTCCCTAACAAATATACTAAGGCTTGAACTAAACTAAGTACAAGAAATGAATCTAGGAGTTTATTCTTTCATTAACCAACATAAAGTAAAAAATACATAGATCAATTATTCACCATGAAATATATATCAAAAATATACTATAAAAGGATACTTAAGACACAATTGTTAGATGCAAGTAAAATCAAATTGCTTCAAGTAAATGACTGAAAAGTAAAATGAAGCATATGGCTTTGCAAAGTGTGTAAATGAGACCAGTGCCTTAAAGGTAATTGTGGGCAATGTAGATCGCGTATTTTATTAAGGTAAATTGATGGTAGATTAATGAAAGTTTGTGTGGCTTCTTCAAAGGCTAGCTCTTTGTTTGGAAACTTGCGGAGAACTTACTGAAACCCAAGAGGTCTCACCATTAAGCTCACTATGGGTGTTGGATGTCCAAAACGAGTGGGAAAACCAGGTCCCAAGAGGGCTTGCCTTACTTCACAGATCACCCTTAGGCGTTTTCCCATGCATTGAGATAACAAATTCCGAAATTTCCCTAAGTATTCTATCACCACTAACCATCCCAACGTGTATTCTATCACCACTAACCACATATCGTATCCTCCCATTTGAGCTAGATATTCAAAGTAAAAAGGCCTTCAAAGATAGAGTATCCAAACTGAGCATCAAAAATCCAAAAACAACATTTCCAACAATCTTTATCTTGCAATATTTATCTTGGACATCTTGTAGTCTCCATGTGTCTTTAACATCAGTGACAACAATATTTCCAACGAAAATAGTATACATTTTCTTATTGATGTTTTTCGTGACATATAATCTTCTCCGCTCAACAACTTGGCGGCCTTATGTACCCATGTCAATGTCCTTATTGTTCTCTGAGACATTTGATCTGGAGAAACAATAGGTAATGGTTCTACAAACAAAGTTTTATGACTCAATGTGTCCTTGAGTTCACTTATTCTTCATTTTAATCTAATATTTTATAGCTTCTGCTTTGAAATAGAGTGAGAAATGAGTCTCTATTCGTGATATGCAATTTAAGGAGTCCCGAGGGTCCAACTCCTAAAACGTCCACTTCTTAATTCCATTTTTTAGTTATTTTCTTATTCTTAACATGGAGATTTTCTATCTACAATTTTCTTTCTTCCATTTTATATTGGGCATTATGCAGAGTTAAAGACTTCTTTTCAAAAATAGTCGGTCCTTCCTGAGGCAACTCCTATGTTATTCATTGACTTTCATCCATTTGTAATGCTACCCATTCAGGTACAATGGCATTATCGACTTTTATATCCAAAATATCTCTAGGTCCTCCATAATTCTGAGAACCTTTCTTACTAGAGCTTCTCTTTCTCTTAGGTTGTGAAACAACATGTGTCTTTTCAATGTTATCACGAGGGGGATCATCTTCATCAGCTCCTCCATGTTAAGCCCTAATATTGGCTCATTACCCCTTAATTGGGGCATATTAGATTAGTAATGTTATTTTATTTATGTCGGCTTTAGGCCATTAGTTGTAATTATACCTCCTAGTCTCCTATATATACCAAGGAGACATTTTCA
>ML826677.1:0-62979 GCA_009831015.1 Picea engelmannii
GCTGCATTTTCTCATAATGCAACATTGGAATGCTATTCTAATCATACTTCAACATTCGAATACTTTTGCCTTTTAAACATGCTCCCATTTTCTTGCATTGAAATTTGGCAGGGACTACGCTGCTTCGCTGCCCTTGTTTAAATTATCATTTATATTGTTTTATATAATTCTTTATTTTTAATAATTCATATGGTTTTTTACAATTCTTTATTATTTCATATTTGATCCTCCAATCTTTCATTTCCCTTTCCTTTTTATTTAAAACTTAACTTCCTTGTTTTATTTTAACTTAAGCTCACGTTACTTGTTCTCTACAAGTAACTTAAGTAACTTATTTGCATGAGGTGACTAGGACACTTAGTCTCTTATGTCAACACCCCAACCTTCTTTTGCTTACTTAATTCTTTGTCACTTAATTATTTGTTTTATATATTTTGCTTACGTTTTTAAATGAAATTTTATTGGAGGGGCATTTTAAATCTTTTACGCTTTCTTAGTTCATGTTGTGAAAGGTAGAGTAGGTACACCTCCCTTACCATCTTAAGACTTTTAAGATTTCATGTTCGTAATATATTTAACAAAGCAAACGCATCAAAGCAAAGCAAACACATCATGGAGGTTTAACAAAGCAAACACATCAAATAAGATTTTTAATCACTTTACCAAAACCATAATTTTTAAAATAACAAGTAGCATATTTTCGTCTCGGACCTTAGAACTTTCATTTATTCTTTAAATCTTGCATAATGACAAGTTACACATATCTAATCTTATCTTGCACACTTATTTGGTAATAGTTTTCATATATGTTTTCAACATTCATACAAGTTTTTATATTAATATTTTTTTTTTCTTCCAAAGCCAAGCATATTTCAATAAAATCTTCAAAACTATCACAAAGCCTTGTAAGTTAGTTTTGCTAAAAGTGTTTATACTTCCATACATCCATACACCCTTTAATATGACAACAAGATTTGAGAAAGATTTTTGTATTCTTACATATTACCAAGGGGAGATATACTTCATCTCATGTTAGAATAGAGAATCCCAACTTCTACTTTTTGAATATATCGAGAGGGTTAGCATCTCTGGCAAGTGAATTCTTATTCAAGCATAAGTAGTTTTAAATTTTATTAGTATCAATTTCAATATTATATATGTTTGATTTTTTTGTCAGATGAAAAATTGATAATCACAACTATGTTATTGAATTTTTTTTTATTGACATACAAGCTTTTAATATTATATAAAATTTAATTTGTTCTAAAATTCATATAAATAAAAATCACTATTCAACCTCAATCCACTATTGGTGGTTTGGTGAAAATAATATAATGTTTAATAAAAATAGGGTAACAAAAAAATGTATTATTCGTAATTTGAAATCTTAATATATAATTCAACCAAGACACCATAAATTCAATATCGATCCCAAACAAAAGGAAGCTGCAACACAACAAGTCCCTTTAGTATGTGATTCTCAGATAGTAATTTGCAATCTTAGTCGAGAGCTAAATTTCTATCTGTATTCAATTTTGTTCGAAGATCCCATTATAACATAATTGCTATGGAAGGAAGGATGTAAGTAAGCTTGATAATTCTTAAAAAAACTTGGCTAGAAAACTTTGAACAAAATGACATTGTGCCTAATATAACATTTATTGGGAAGAATACCTTAGCTCACTAGAACATATAAGCATAATTCAATTCAATTCAATTCACTAACATAGATTGCAAATAGAGTAAGGTGATCAACCAACAAGACAGATGCCAAGCAATGGCATTCAATGCCTTGCATATACTACATGCCAAATGCTAGCATTTGAAAATCATCATGTTTAAGGGATAAAGTCTTCTTGTACATACTAACTCAATAATATCATCGTCAATACTTACTTTTGTATTAATTCATTCATTTGGTCTCTTTCTTCACTCGACCAATGTTGAGAACATGTTTCTATGCAAGTACACTAGAATTGATTTGGAGGCACCCTATTATTACATGTATGCCAATTAGAGTTAGTATGTTGAATCTACGATATTGTCGATATTATGAGGCTCCTTTTCTTGGGGTGAAAATCAGTTAGGAAGGCACATAGACTCCTACAATTGACAGTAGAATATGTGTATTATTCACAACACGATAAGTGACTTGTGCAATCATGGCAAGGAAAAATGCAAGAATATTGTTGACATTTGTTGGACAATGTGTTATTAAACAATAGTGCTTTTGACATGAATACTTGGACCATTCACTTTAGTTTACACATCACTAATTCCTTCTAAATACTATGTATTACGGCCATGGAATTTGCTACAAGCACGATGTTTGTAAGTACTTCATTTGACTCTTTTCCTCCACATTTGATCAAACTTTATTTTTGGGTGATTGTTGTAGTGTGTCTTGATTTGACTAATTCCTTGTATTGCAAACAACTTTAAAATAAAAAAACCTAGAATTTCCACTTATCTTGGTTGTGAAGAGATATGGCAATGATTTCCATTGATCACATGTCATTTTTCATGGTATGGCTATGCGATATTTGTATTTGGATAGTAGCTTATGCATTCCATTGCTAATTCACTACTGCAATCGGACCAGAACCTGGAGTTGCAATAGCTAAATTGTTATACTAAGTAAATTTTCCCTGTACATGTAAATTATTCATTTGGGGCCGATATAGTCCATCTGCTACCCACTATTTCTTCGTTAGCATGTCATACTCTGTGGTTGAACTATAGCACAATAAGAGGGATTTATCTTTTCAATATGAAAGCATAGTAGTGCTAATCGAACACCTTTGAGAGAATCACATGGTTTGTTAATTGAATACCTTTGAGAGAATCACATGGTTTGCTAATCGAATACCTTTGAGAGAATCACATGGTTTGCTAATTGAATACCTTTGAATGCACAATTTACAAATAACATGTAATAATAACAACAATAAACCAAAGAAACACAACGGGGAATGAGATCAAGAAACAAAACAAAATCAAACATCTTATAGTAGAGCATGACTTGAGAGGAGAAATAAGTTGTATTTTCATGTGGGAAGTTTAGACTAGGCCCTAGAGCAATACAATGGATTGTAAATAATCTTTGTTTTGTTACATAGTTAGAGCCCATCAATGCTCAACCACAAGAGGCTGATTCAATCAAGAGATTATATGGGCCCCAAATCGATACCATCTTCAATTTTTCAACCATAACATCGGTGTGTTTCCTTTTTATTTAATACACACTTTCCCTTTTGTTTGTCCATGTCTCTTGCAATGGCTCATAGTGATTTTTCTACCACTGTTTCCTTTCGGGGACTTCGAGCCAATAATATCAGTGAAATTAATGAAGTGACCCAAGATTTTGAAGAAGATAGTGTTGATTATTTGGGTTGGTTGTCATTGATGTCAACCCTTGAAGAAAGTCTGGTAGCAAATTCCGGTAGCACACTGGTTTGGGTAATGGACCCAAGTTTGTTTGATGAATAATGGTATGAGTTTTGATATATTTGCAGGTAAGGATATTCCATATGGATAGTACATGTCATTCCATTTTCGGTGGTATGTGGAACGTCACATAACTCCTCACAGTTAGAGAGTTATGGCCATGTGAAGTTGGAGAAAGGTTTGGATAATGGACCCAAGTTTGTTTGATGGATAATGGTATGCGTTTTGATATATTTGTAGGTACAAATATTCTACATGGATAGTACATGTCATGCCATTTCCAGTGGTATGTGGAACGTCACATAACTGCTCATGGTTAGAGAGTTATGGCCATGTGAAGTTGGAGAACCCTCATGAGTCATCTAGAATCCCCAAAAGGTCAAAGTAGTCAAAGTGGTTTGAGAGATTTTAGAAGGTAAATAATAAAGTGAAGTGATGAGTGTACTATAAGTCAAAGTGAATACAAAATAAATTATTTAAATAATAAAGTTAATGGAGAAATTACTAAGTTGACAAGTGGTTAGAAGTGGGTTAACTCTAAAATAAGGAAAGTGGGTTAAGATGGTTAAAAGGTAACCCCTTGAGGAAGCTACATGAAAGTATAAATAAGAGGAAATGCTCTCTCATTTTAATCACACTTGAGAATATTGAATATCTACATGTGACTGAGGTAACCAAAGGATATCTAAGCCAAATTTCAGAGGGAAGGTGAAGTAAAGAAGGCCGAAATTCAAGGGAGGATAAATTCTTTTGATGATGCTTGCTAAGGTATGTTATTTACAGGTCATCTCACCATTTTTGCAATAATTTTTTTTCTAGAATGATTCAGACCGTGAAATTGGGAGGCCATTGAGGAAACATATCCAAGTATATGTGATACAAATTTAAGCTTGTGGGTTGTTGTATTTTTGGAGATACACATCGTGGAAAATAGGGTTTGTGGCTAGTCCTGAAACTAGTTTAAAACAAGTGTTTCGGGTAAAAAAATCATAACTTCCTCATAACAGATCCAAATTCAGTAAGACCAAATGTATTGGTTAGAGTACATTGTGTAGTATTCTGTGTAAAATTTTCAGATCCATATAACAAATATTTCGTGCGAGGCACGCTCTACAAGTTCTCTCTCTAGAATAAGCCAAAATTCAACAAGGTATGCCATTTTTGCTATAACTCCTTTTCTGAGAGGTTCCAAGTAGTTAAGTTTGGAGGAATTTCATAAATACACCGAAGACCATTGTGTACCATTTTTAGATCTTTATTCATTATAGGTACATAATTATGATTATATTAATTACAGGTACATAGTTATGATTATTTCAAGTTAGGGTTGTTGACTAATCCAAAATTAGTCATGTGAGACTGAAGTAAAGTTTGATGAAAATGCTAGTCTCTTGTTGTTAAAGTTAAGGAAGGTTTCCAAGTATGTAATCTTATACACCAGGTCTATTACAGAGTTACAAATCAGATTTGGATGATGAAATTGATGAGGGCTTTCGGTTGAGGTATGTTACAGATAAAGGTTGTATAACAGTGAGGTTGTGGCACATGGTTTGATGTAATGGTTTATGGTATTTGGTTATGGATAGTGTGATGTATTGTTAGAGAAATTTTGATGGTTATACTGGTATATGGTTGAGGTACATGTTGGGTACATGGTTGAGACAAATAGTTGATGAGTTGGCACGTACATGAGGTGTATAGTTGATGATATTGGTACATCTTGATGAGTCATAGTTTATGTGTATTTGATGCATGATTGGTACATATTTGGTGCATGGTTAATGCAATCATTGATGGTATAAGTTGAGGTACAGGTTGGTGCATGGTTGATGCACTTGTTTATGGTACAAGATGATTACATGTTGAGGTACAGGTTGGTGCATGGTTGATGCACTTGTTTATGGTACAGGTTGATTGGTACAAGTTTACAACAGTATATCTCACAGTGATAGTGTGACAGTGGTTCCATCATTTTACTTATACGACAGGATAGTTGGACGGGGCAAGGACAAGTGGTTGTAGCCGGAGAACATAGGGGGTTGTAGCCTCCTTCTGGTTGTAGCTAGAGAATTGGGGAGTTGGAGCTTCCTTTAGGTTGTAGCTTGAGAAACTAGGAGTTTGGAGCCTCCTTCCAGTTGCAGCTGGAAAACAAAGGAAGTTGGTGCTTCCAATGAATGTAATTCTTAAAGACATATAAGAAAAAACATTCTGTGGTTTTCTCCCGCTTTGGGTTTCCACGGAAAAACACTGGTGTATTGTGTATGTGTATGATTTCTCACTTGTTCATTGTTTATTTACTCTGCAACTATTGGATGATAATGCTACATTGATATAACACTTGCATATTATGGTTAAAAAGGATTGAATTGATCTATTATTGATTCACCCCCCTTCTCAGTAATCCAACAGATAGTGCAATGACCTACTTGCATATTGGTAAGGTTTGTAGGGATATAACTAAAAAATGTGGTGTAGACTAGGACATGAAGTTTTCCCTACAAGCATATGGTGCACAATTGAAAACCCAAACAATTGAACGTGCACTTGACATATTCAAGTTGCATGAGAAGGTTTCCTTCAAATTCTTCACATGGATGGATATATGAATGAGCACCATGCATTCATTGAGATGATTGATATTTTTGTTTGCACTAGGTACAAATCTAAACAATTTATATTGTCTATGATATGTTGTTTTATACAAACATAAATAGGAGGGATGACTTACCCATTGGCATGTTTGTCATGGTATTGATGAATTACATGGAAAACAATCTCATATCTCTAAGAAAGTTTTAATAGAAGAATAAGTTGAGAATCAAGAGTAAGACAAAAATTAATATACTTAATATGCTTTTGGATTCTCTTTGCAAGTGTTGGTGGTGAAGGCCCAAGCCTTGCATGAGAAGTTGATGGGTATATTTAATCTTGATGCACATCTAAAAAGCTATATGCTTATTCAACATTATCAATTGTTTTTATAACACATATGAATTTCCTTACTTCTCCATGCCCATTCTACACAATTTTAAATCAAATCCATCAAGATGTTATGCATATTTGTTGGTAAGGAAATGGCTATTTACGATGGCCTATCCTTTATAACATCCACCATGTTGTTAGAATTTTTCTAAGGGACACTTCTAATTTGAAAAGGTAAGTATGGATTGATTTAAATACTCAGAGAAAAATACTAACCATTGCTCATCACTGCATCCAAACATGAAGCTCGCTTTTAGTTGCACCTCTCTTCATCTCTAGGTTCAAGAATATCACCAACTATTGTTGGAATGACTATTAGTGTTTTGAATTATAGCAAGCTCCTCTAGCCATTATTTCTATACTATAATTGCATATGTAATTGTATCTAACCTTTTCCAAACACGATTTACATAGGATTATCACCTCTTCATTTGTTCCAAGTTTAGATTATGACATCATCAATCCAAACTAATTATTTCTTTCAACATATTAGCATCTAAAGAGTTTCACAAAAGATTTTCAAGAGGCCCATATTTTAATCCTAGATTCGATACATTCACCAGATGTTATGGAAAAAAAATTCCTATGGCTACGGGTCAGGGTCACAAGAGAGAGATACCCTAAAAGACCACTCTCAAACTCAAATCAAGCAGTCAATCAAGAATAACTACTTGCAATAACTAACTTTCAAGGGAAAGAGAAAAGAACAAACCTGGATTTCGACGTTTGATGTTGATCCCGCTTGAAGACTTTCTCTCAAGGACTCTTCTACAACAATCCTTTGAAATATCCTACACAAAAAGAGATGAGAAACTACAAATAGGTAGTTATATGATAACTAACTAAACATGATCATTTCAATTTGCATAATAGATTCAAATCAAGATATAGATAATCTATCAAGAACATGAATCAATACATGAAATTGGACAAGAACGAGAGATCTTTTATTATGAACAACATAAAAGTTGGTTACAACCTGTAACCACTATGGCACGGTCCCAAAACTAGGCTCCAAGTTCCTCCACCCAAAGCGAGAGATGATAAACAAGACCTCTAATACTTTGTGCTCAAACAAGTCCAAGGAAGGTAAAGTATTTCTTCTGATAAGATAGGGAGAACAAAACTTCTGAAAACAAGGGTTTTCAGATGGGAAGAAAAATATCAGATGCAAGGGGAAAAGGGAACTTGCAAGTCTATAATGAAAATGCCAGAATCAAGATGCATTTCTCTGTTATGTTTTTTCTCCACCCCAAGACTCTAATTTATACTCCTTTTTGACATTTGGAGTAGTTATGGACGAGCTACAAGAGGTAAGGAACCTAAGGAACCCATCAACTCTGTCTAAAAAGTCGATATTTATTATTTTTTTGAGCCAAATTAACATGTACGTGGGTTGCTAACTAGAAAGGGGCATATGTACGTGAGATGCTTTAAGGATATTCACATACATCAAGCAAGATGGTTTTTTTTAAAGTATTTTTAGGGAGGAAAAAGGGGGATTTTGGTCTTGCAAGCAGGGAAAGGGATGTAACTAAGGCCAATGAGTCATCATAATCATATGTGGTGTCAAATGACACTATAAAATATGCCCCCTAATGTGTGAGGTTAGAAGAGCAACCGATGTCCGAAATAGATTACAAAATAGTCGTGAGATTGTGGAGGGGCCTTGGTAGGAGTAGTTGAAGACCAATTCTGGAACAATACCTGCAAAAAAAACAAGTAAGATACTCTCTTCCCAAGTTGGGCTTGACGATGCTCAAGAGTGATGTAAGCATGGCCACCAAATCAAGTAAACTACAGATCCATGAGTAGTGAAAGCATAACTGATGTCCATGGCCACAAAAAATGTACACAGTGGATCCATGTAATATATATAAGTAACAATCATGGCCACAAGAAAAATACACAGTGGATCCATGCAAAATGTAGATCACAACCACAAATGGATACATGATGGAGCTATGTCCTAGAATCAAGGAGATGATATCTGGATCCAATGAAGTGAAAAAAATGATCCTTTGCAAGTACCAATGTCAAAGAAGGTGGTACAATCAATACAACTCAGGTAGGAGCACAAAAGAGCTGATGCTCGTACTTTCCCTGAGGTCTTCAAAACAACCTGCCGTGGTACGAGTCTACACTATGTGAATAGATGTGTTGGAGTTGAACATGGTTAGACACCATTTGATCACCAGTCATTGATATATACCATAAACAAATGTGAGACAAGCCACTGATAATTATGATGGGCGTTAAGGTACCTAGTACAATATAAAAAGTGTGAATAAAGGAGTTGATGTCGAACCCCTGACAGAATCTACCGATCAAGGGACATTAAAGTATTCCCACTGTCAATAGAGAGGGAACCTGCCATTGATGACTCCAATCCCCAAGGTACTAAAAATGAATCTAGATCCCTGTCCTAGAGAAAGATGTGCTGAATTCGATAGGAAGAGATCCGTTGGAAGGAAGGAATTAAGACATCCTCCATCATCCAACACGAGGAGTAGTAGAAGGCCAAAGATTTGGAAGAAATCAGATGAAAAGGTTGAAAGGACCAAACCAAGGTACGGCTCTGGAATGTACCATATGGAATAACACATGACATAGACTCTCTGAATAGTAGCCAATAATGAATACTACTGATAAACATGAGGAATCCACCAATGGGGTCAAATGGAAGCCAAGGCACCACATGAATACCTAAGTATGATAATGGTTGTTGGCGTCGAACATAAGGGAAACTGATGAGTTAGCGACCAATGATGGGTTGTCATATGTTGAGTGCAAGGTCACCTATCAATAATGTAAATAGGCCCATGGTGCAACTATAGGTCATACTCTTAGAGCAATGAGTCATAGTTGATAAGAGCAGACCCACCAACAAGAAGTCAATAGGGACCTTCTATACTAGCATAACTGAGATACAAAGATACTTGTGAAACTGAGAAGAACTTGACATAAGGGAAGGATGACTTGGAAAGACAAGAGTTCTGCAGAGTGGCCAACAAAGGTTGACTTCCCTTGAACAAAAACACGACACAAAATGTGACCTAGGAAACATTGACTATAAAATGGGATACGCCCACGACACAGGAGGCATCAACAAATGATCCATATGACTAGAATAATAACCAGCCGAAGGAGATTATGCTAAAAAATGAGAAAAAAGGCCTCCTAAAGCCATACTAAACCCAATAATGAGGTAAAGACTCATAAGATTATGCTTTGTTGAAGGGCGACACAAGTAGCTACCATATAAAAAATGAGACTCATTCCCATCCTTCTTTTTTTGTTTTTTAATTTTTTTTTGTCTTATATATATATATATATTTTTTTTTTTCCTCGAAAAAAAAGCATAATTTTATTCATTCAAAGAGAACCAAATTACATTTTAAATGTGCCTGAAGCATGCCCCAATCAAGGGTAAAGAGAGCATAAAAAAGTAGCCCGAGAGGGCTTAGAGCTAACTACTAATCCACTAGGTACAGTTACAAAAATATGAACTCGGAAACACCCTGCAACTAAAGGAAAGAAACCATAAATTGCACGCCCAAGGAAGGACCTCAAAATGTTGATCAAGATCTACACATCAACACTGTAAGCCCAAAACATGGACCTCAAATCTCTGACCCAACCAAGTAAAAAATCCAGAAACTGGACGCCCAAGAAAGGACCTCAAAGTGTTGATTCAACTCCAAAAATCAACACTGCACACCCAAAAGATGGACCTCAAATCTTTGAACAAACCACCAAAAAGATGCCGAAACCCCAACAACTGCTATAAGATCCGCTCATGGAAGGTACGACCACCGAACAAAAAAACACCGGATAAGATCTAGGAAGAAACCAAACCGCACAAAAAGAACGCGACCATCAACTGAAAGGAGCCTCCCACTAGAAAACCAAACCCATGAAGGGAAAGGGCCATGGGAGACGTTGCATTTGGAAGAGGAGCACCACAAGCATAGGATACCCTCACCAATGTTGAAACACAACCCTATCATCGACAAAAATCATGAGAGGTCAAGCCGAAACTCCGAGGAGACAAGAGAGATGACGACATGTAGCCACCATAGCAGACTACAAAGGCCAAGCGAGGACAAAACCAACAAAAACAACGCAATCAATAGATCCAAAGTGTCAAGGCCCAAGGAAGCAATCAGAGATTGAATGCAACCAATTTGAAAAATCCAGAAGAGGCAACCGAGCTTCCATCATAAGCTAAAAGAGGGAAAATCCATACACCATTTGACCTATGCGACAAGCACCAGGTCGATTCAATGGGGGTGGAAGACAGGCGCAAAGTGATGGCTAGCCAAGAGGAAAAGAAAAGTTTTGTTGCGGCCTGCGGCTAGGGTAAACCCTAGCCACGACCACAAACAATTATCTGTCTTTTTTATATTATAAATCTTGAAAAAGAATAAAAGAATGCTATAGTACAATGGAGGAAACAAGCATTGTGGGCAAGCAAACTAGTTCAGTGCACAAGGAACATACCTATGCTCAATGCAAGGAAATGTGTGTAGGATATGGATGCTTGGGGGAATTATCCTCTAGGGAAAAGGTGTCAAGTCACAAAGGATAATATTGAAAGGTTGTAAAATGTTCAAGAATGCATATATAATTGGCTATATAACAACAAGTTGAAGTCGAAGTTAGGTCTGGAAAGTGTGAGCGGTCAATATGAAATGCAAGTACAAATCAACACACAATTTTTTGAAAGACCCTATGGATAATTGGCTGGAAAAAGATGAGAAGAAGATATTAAGCTTCAATGCAAATTCATGGCGGGACTAAATAGGGCTTCCAAGCCTACAAAAAAAATGCAGCATGGGTGCCAAAATGGCTAGTGAGGTATGTTGGCAGCCCTACATGTTTTTGCTTTTTCCAATGACAAATGACAACTCCTATAGCTGCCTACGCCTCATCTTGTAAATATTGCTATTTGAGGGTGATTATTCGGTTATAAAATATATGTTTGATTATTCTTGTTTTACTTTTATCTTGTGTTTTCATGCTTGATTCATGACTGTAAGCATGAATCAAGCATTTAAACTTAATTTCACATTATGACTCTATCCAATGATTGGTTGCTAAAAAGTTCATTGTGACTTGTATCTACTTCTTATTCAATATTGGGATGATTTTCCTCCAGAGTTTGTTTGAATATCGATATAATACCTATGTTGATTTGTGTTTGGACTATAAGCTTGTTCATTTAAATTCTTGGTAAATCAACTTTGATATCAAATTTTCCATTTGCATTTGGATTGTAAAAACATATCCTTTCCTAACCTTTGCAAATCAAGTCTACCTATTACATGTCGTGGGAATTAAACACACCAGGATCATATCCTGTACTTTGTTTTAGCTGGTAGTTTGAAGCAACATGCCTCTCATTATGAGCTAAGGTCTTGTGTTATGCTCTGTACTCAAAACGCTCATTACCAGAAACGCCCGAATTTTGTCAATGAAACCCTTACGCTTATGTTATGGTCGCGTTGGTGTGTTGCTAGTTTTGTTTCCATGGTATCATCTCAGAATCACCTCTTTTACTGCTACCCCCTAAGCCCACATTTGGTTCAGGTCGCCTTTGTTACAATCTGTTCAAACCCTTGATGGCCCCTGTCGTCCGAATAGAGCCAAATGGTTCTCAAACATTGTTTCTTTATGATGATGCGAGTGAGGATTTGAAGAGCCAGGGTTGGGATACGTTTATTAAGATGTTACAGGGGTATAACTTGCAAGTGGCCAAAGAATTCTCCCTTACATTTGATGGATACAGAGAAAAGGTAGGTGATATTCAGTTGGACATCACCGAGGATTTTCTGAGTGAAGCAACATGGCTTCCTCTCACTGGTCAAAAGTGGTTTAAAAATTCGAAATTGGACGAAGTACCCTGGAGTCTTTTCGTCACCTCCAGAAAGATTGACTGCCGTGACAAAGGTATTCTTGTCTCCCTACTCAAGGTTAGATGGCATGGTTTGTTAGTAGTTTTAAAACAATTTATTACCTGTGAAGGCCGTTATGGCCTGGTCTTCCTTTACCATGTGCGATTTCTCATGCATTTTATTTTCTTCCATCTAAATATGTCGTTTTATCTGCTAAGAAGTTTGTATAAAATGTCGAAGAGATACAAGAAGCATAATCTAGATTCTAGCCTCTTTCACCATGGTTTGATTAAATTACTGTTGGTTCATCGTTTGAAAACCCTAGGTGATGATTGGGACGAGTTTCTAGCTCGAAATGGTTTTGTTACAAAAATTTCTGTAGAAACCCTTGTGGTGGATAAACCTATGATGGAAAAAACTCTTGATCTCTCAAGTGGCAAGCCAAATTTCTTGGATGAAAACCCTCGTGAAGGGGCATTACCCGATGAACTTTTATGTGGACAATAGAATGTTAGTTCTAAGTTTATTAAAACTTCTGTGCATGAACCGATTATCTGCCCTAACCCTACTATAAAATCTTACAGTAAAAACCCTCGCAAACAATCAAAGAAGAATCAAGCAATGTTAGGGTTTCGTAATAAGAGGGCTGGTTGACTCATTTCAAGGAGTCTGCGTAATATATCCAAGCCTCATGCGAGCTCGATCAATTCGATCGAGATCCATGAGGATTCCGACTCCGAGATTGAAAGGTTTCTAGCACAGGAAGATCCAAATTATTGCAAACCAGACCAACCATTCGATTATGTCAATAATCTCCCACCGTGTCTAAAATATAGCAAGGGGTTTATAGGTATTAAGCTCGGTCAAAGGCCACTAGTGGGTAGCGTTGATGTGTTAGCACACAATTACACGCTTCCTCAATAGATTGCCCCTGCTGTGCATTGCGAAGTTTGCTTGCATTGGATAGGGCAGTACTATACAGACATCCCCATTCTCCAAGCAAAGATCAAAGCTCTCACGTCTCACAATGAATCGTTGGCAAACAAAAACCGTGAACTCAAGGCCGATGCACAGAGACAAGCGAAGTGTCTAAAAAGGACAGTCAATATTGTTATAAAACACGTTGACAGTGTAAAGGCCATGATAAATTATGAGATATCATGATCCAATTTTTGTTATTAGTTAAATGGTAAGATTGATTTTTGTTACAGTCATACTTTATTTGTTGTTTTTCTAATTAATTTAGATCAATTTGGATTTCTATTACCAATAATAAGATTGGCTACAGAATCAAGAGATTCTGTAGCCAAGTCATTTTTTCATATAAATTTAGAAATTGTTAGTTAATGAAATGTTTAACTTGCTCTCATTTTGTTTTTTCAGGATAGGGTGTATCTAATGCTGATCTTATGGGATGGAGTATGCTCGACTTAGTGGATTAGCTATCTATTTTTGCTTATTTTGTAAACGGGAGAGAACTTTCATAAATTTTGAAGATATAGTTTGATCATGAGTGGCTCTAGGCCCTCTATATTTGTAATTTTTAGATCTTTTTGAGATCTGATCCTATCTTAGAAGATAGGAAGTTTAGTTTTCATAAAATCTTTAAATACTCTATATTTTGTAAAGGAAATCATCTTGGCCTAGGGCAGAAGATGGACGAGTGATTCCAAGACTTAATGAAACAACATATATGCATTTTGGCTTTAGCCTTTTGTAAATGATGTTTTCATTTATGTTTTGTAAATCCTGATATACTAATAGGTCTGATAGCTTTAGACTTAAATATCTATTGTGTTTGGGATATATTTGTTATAAATATCATCTATAATTTGTTGTTCTAGATATAAATACTGTGATCATATCTCCAATTTGAATGATAGGATTTATCTTTGAATTTTAATTGAATGATGAAATGCAATAAGTTACAGTCAGATTTATCGTGCTGTAATTATGTGCAAGTATAAGATCATAGGGTTCAATTTATGTTTCCTCCTCTGTCATTAAACCTCAACTGTCAATACGTGTTTTGAATTTATTTAAAACAGTCATAAAGTCCATTGCATATTTTTCTCTTGGGCATGGCAGTTGGATATTCTTCACTCATACAGACGCTTGGATACATCTCACAAACTAACAACATGTTAGCTCCTTTATGTTTCTCAGTTTTGTCATTTACATATTAATGAAACCAGGATGTTTGTTTCAGCTTTTGACTACCTGCACGTCTGCGTTTCATAGTTTATTCAATTCAATATTAGTTAGATTTATAAAGGAAAACATAAAAGATTTAAATGTGCTTTCTTTATCTACTTCTTAAAATAAATTATTTTCACATTTGATTTTGTAAGTTTTGATTAAAACTTGCAATTTGTAAATGATGTACATAAGTGATATTTGTATATTTTATGTTTAAATACACCTACAGTAGTCATATTAGAGAATCTATACATATAAAATATATAGTATCTAGTAATTAGTTAGTTATTTCTTTCTCTTTTTTATTTCCTTTTAGGACTTTAGATTGGCTAACGAAGCTATTAAACCCGTTAGAACGAGTTACACCAAATGATTTGGGTTATTTAGACAACCCCGGACCAGAATCGTTCTTCCAGTTGATGGACAGTCAATTTCGACCGTCAACAAATGGTGCTAGAAGGAGGGTCTGAATACAATTGATGGCACATGGAAGTCACAAAACTCCACCCCCACACACTCGCTCCCCTGTAGTAACACGTAGTCGCTCAGACAACAACGTTACTTCTGAAACATCAACTACTTCGAACGAAAATCCTGAGATTCCCGTAGAACCGGTAACACCAAAACTTCAAGGGGCAGACGTACAAGAAATTGTTCGTCAGTCACTCTTAAGGACACATAGTGCTTTGTACCGCATCAGAAAACCTGGTAGGCCTCTCAATCAACCTTTAGATTTCTCGGATATCCGAGAGAAACTTGAAGGCACTGGTCTATGTTTAGATTCTTTAGGAGATAATACCACAGATCCTGACCATACACCCACTCTTGGAGCCAGGGGATCTGGTATTCCACCTTCCCCACCTCATTCACCTCCATCCTCTTCAGGAGGAGAATCTTCCGACAAAGGCAGTTCCTCGTTTGAACCATCTTAGCCTTCGACACCACCTACACCCATAGAAAACCAAAACAATCCTGGCAGGTCATGGCTTGATCAAGATGCTGTCGCTATACCTGGACCCCAACACCCATTGCCAAAACACCTGAAGAAATGGTTGCCTAAATTTGATCCAGATTCTAAGCAATCTGCCGAGGATCACATAGAGAAATTCATGTTGGCCATTAGACTCCGAAGTGTAGAGCATGAAGATGTAGTATGTAGACTCTTTCATTATACGTTCAAGGGAAATACCTCTACATGGTATTTCGCCCAATAGCCCCAGACCATTCTCTCTTGGGACAAATTCGAAACCTGTTTCTTAGAGAAGTTTGGAGATGATAAAACCCCTGAATTCTTAGTAATGGAACTCTCTAGCCTAAAAATGAACCCTAAGGAGAAAGTAAAAGATTTTAACCAAAGATTCCTCATGTTGAAGAATCGAATCCCCACAGATTCAATGCCTGCAGAAAGTTTGTTTGTCACATATTACACCAAGGCCCTCCATAATAATATAGGAGTTTGGGTTAAGAGGTCTAAAAAGTCTATATTATTGGAAGCCTTCGAGGAGGCAAGCTAAATCGAAAAGGACATGTTAAGTTTGAAAGACAATCTCAAGAGTGAATCTGAAACAACTTCATCCTCTAAAAAGAAAATCGAAATCCTTGTGAGGCCTCCCCAAGCCAAAAGCCAACCAGAAACTCTAGACTTAGAAAGTTTGTAAAAGGTTGTCCAAACATTATCGAATCAAGTCATAGAATTGAAGAGATCAGCCGAAGAGGCATCCTCAAGTAAAGGAAGTTTTAAACCTCCTTTTAGAAAGCCTTTTCCCCCCAACCGACCAAATTCGACCCTAGAAGGTCTTAATTTTGAAAGCTTACAATACGCTCTGCAAACTATCCTTGAAGAACATGATAACTATGTTCCCCCTGAAAATCCTAAAGGCATAGTTGAAGGAGAAGTACCTAAAGAAGAGGAGTCATCTCCCAATATCTTAGGACACTTCTCCGACAATATTTTTCAAGCAAACTTTGAAACTGTCCACCCTTACAACACTAGAAGCAAAACACAGAGTAAACCCTCTTCCGAAATGAGTAATAATGTGCCTCCGAGACAATCGAAACAAGCTGAAATAAAACAGAATTTAGCAGCCCCTTTTTTAGAATAGGATTTGAGTGAAGACCTAAAAAAACTAAGGGCTAATATTTCTGTTTTCAAACTTTTGAAATTTCCTCTTATTCTGCAGAAAATGCTTCAGAACATCGCAAAAAATAGTAAAAAAAACGACCTGAACAACAAGAAAACTGCAGAAATCAGTTCTAAAACAACCCAAAAGATCCCTACTAAAACGACATCTGAACCCCCAGATAAAAGAGATCTGATTGAAAAAACTGTATCAAATGTAGATACAATTGTTTTAGGGACATCGACTAAAAATGAACAGAATTCTGTTGTTAATACTCACAAAAATGTCCCACCTTTCTTATTAACTTTTGAAATTTTTAATAGAAATGTATATAATTGCATGGTGGACTCCGACACATCATCGAATGTGATGCCTTTATTTGCTGCCAAAAAATTAATGCAGAAGTTCGACCTTCTAGCCTTAAAATCATTCAGCTCGATCAGACAAACGTTAAGGTAATTGGTGAACTAAAGAATGTGTTGGTTAGGATATCTTCTAATCCTAAGGTTCATCAAATTATTGACATCATTGTTGTTGACATCCCTGAAGTCTATGTTTTGTTTTTGAGCAGGGATTGGTCCGAGCAACTACATGGTTACTTCGCCACAGATTGTTCTCATTTGTTGGGTTCCAGAAAATGGACAGCCAAATAGAATTAGCATTAACTGTGAACGCTATCTCAAGCACACCGTGATGGATTTGAATGATAAAAATGAACCATTTTCTGCATCCACTAATTCAATTGAAATGCAGGGAATCAACACCTTCTTTGGTAACTTCATGGCCAAAATCCCCCCCATCACCGATCCTGAGCAACAATCAGAGCTCATGACCTATACTCAGTCGTCATCTTTGCCAAATGTGCCAAACACTGTCGACGAAGCTCATATATGGTCACTTTACTTCAATGGATCCAAATCCAAAGAAGGAGCTGGTGCAGGATGTGTACTCATTGACCTCGCAGGTAATAAGACTCTCATTGCTTGTCGATTGGAGTTCGAGTGCACTAACAACACCGCCGAATACGAGGCACTTTGGCAAGGACTCAGGAAAGTTGTAGATATGGATGTAAGGAACTTAATGGTATTTGGTGACTCGGAAATCGTGGTCAGGCAGGTAAGAAATTCCATACATTTCCTATCACCACATCTAAAAAGTTACCAAATTGAGGTATGGAATCTAATGCAGAAATTTTCAGCATTTAATATAAATTCCATTCCTAGATTAAATAATTCAGAAGCAGATTTGTTGGCTAATGTCACTTCTAAACTTTTTCCCGCAGAAGGTTTCTCTCCAAATGCATTTTCGATTGAATTATTGTTCAGGCTATCGATCCCGGACGACATCACCAATTAGAGAGTTTTCGATGATGATCAACAAATCATTAACTTCTTGCACACGGAGGACACTTTCCAAGGTGAAATTATCGATGAAGGCACTCATGATGAAAACCTCCACAACTTCTCAGTAATATTAGATCCTAGATATCCCGAATCGACATTTGGTCTGGTAAACTCTATTCCTAAATCCATGGTGAGACTAGAAAAATTTAATGACTTGCATGATAAGTTTAGAGGGTTAGTAAATTGTAAAACAAATAGCTCTTCTCTAGTTTATGAAACAATCAACTTAGGGACTCAAGAAAAGCCCCAAAACATTAATCTAGGAAAAGGATGTTCCGAGCAAGAACAATCTACATTTATAAAATTGTTTAAAGAATTCAAAGACGTTTTCGCCTGGACATATGATGATCTGAAAACATTTGATCCTAATATTATACAACATGTCATCCCCATGAAACCTCAGAATCAACCTTTTCAACAGAAGCTGAGAAAGATGCACCCTAAGTTGGAACCCACTGTCAATAAAGAACTAAACAAATTACTGAATGCAAAGATAATTTTCCCGGTGAGACACACACAATGGGTGTCTAATCTAGTTCCTGTAAGGAAGAAAAGTGGTGAAATTCGACTCTGTGTCGATTTTTGTAACTTGAACTGAGCTTCAGACAAAGATAATTATCCCGTTCCTCCAATGGAACAAATTCTCCAACAAGTTTCCAGTTTCGAAAGACTGTCTCTGTTAGACGGTTTTTCGGGATACAACCAAGTCCTAATGTCTCCCTCGGACCAACTAAAAACCACTTTTCGTACCCCATGGGGCACTTATGCCTATAGGAAGATGTCTTTTGGGCTTATAAATGCTGGGGCCACTTTTCAGAGAGCAATGGGAATTGCTTTTGTGGTCTCCTAAATCAATCAATAGTGGTCTATCTTGATGATTTAACTGTTTTCTCTAAAAAAAAGAAAGATCATTTGTCTCACCTCAGGGCTGTCCTAGAACGATGCCGCAAGTATGGCATATCTCTCAACCCTAAGAAATCGGTCTTTGCAGTTGAGCAAGGAAAATTACTTGGGTTCATAGTGTCCAAATATGGAATGATTATCGATCATGAAAGAACTCGAGATATTGCTAAATTCTCCCCTCCCTCTTCCAAGAAAGCCATGCAGTATTTTCTAGGAAAGATTAACTTTGTCAGAAGGTTTGTCCCAAGTTTCTCAGAAATGGAAAGGCCATTGCAAAATTTAATTAAAAAGGTTGTTCAGTATCGTTGGGGACCCCAAGAAAGCCAAGCTTTTGAATCTATAAAAAAAGCGATAATTGAAGTTCCTTCCTTGATGAGTCCCGATTTCTTGCAAGATTTCACTCTTTACACTTTCGCCTCTGATCGATCTTATGCTGCTGTCCTAACACAGAAGAATGCTAAAAGGAACAAAGTACCCATTGCCTTCATGAGCTCATCTTTTAAAGGAGCTGAACTGAACTACCCAATTGTATATCAACATGCTGATGCGGGTTTTAAAGCAATGAAACACTTCCGATCATATTTGATGAAATCCAAAACTAAATTCATTGTCCCTTATCTCGCGGTTAGAAACTTGTTAGTACAAAAGGAATTGGGTTAGAAACGGGCAAACTAGATGACATCATTACAAGAATATGACCTTGAAATAACTCTTTCACAAATTGTCAGAGGTCAAGGCCTATGTAAACTAGTTGCCGATTCAGTTAAAGAACACGAAAGTCAAATCAATTCCTTAACTGTAAACTAATGTGACAGAGAACAAATCAGTTGTACACAAGTTGTTACTAACTCTTTGTTTGATGATATTAAGTTTTATTTAACACACGATTCTACTCCTCGTCATCTTGACCCAAAAAAGAGGAGAGCACTAAGACTAAAATCTGCACCTTTCCAGTTGATAAATTACGTATTATTTCGAAAGAATTTTGATAGTGTTCTCATGTGTTGTCTGGAAAGAGATGAAGCAAAAATAGTATTATCTGAACTTCATGCAGGTGAAGCCGGTGGGAATTTCGGTGGAGACATGACTGCTCACAAAGTATTAAGATCTGGGTACTATTGGCTCATGTTATTCAAAGATGCCCATGCATTATGTCGTAAATGCATAATCTGCCAGAAGGCTACTGGACAAGTCAAAAAGGTAGCATTCCCTTTGCAGTCTGTTTCGGTAGATTCACCTTTTTAGCAATGGGGTCTCGACATCATAGGGCCAATTAACCTCACCTCTTCACAACAACATAAATACATAATTACAACAACGAATTATTTTACCAGATGGTCCGAGGCTGCACCGCTGAAAGTGGTGAACACTAACCAGGTAATATATTTTCTCAACTCAAATATCATTACTAGATTTGGCATTCCCGAATGTTTGGTCTTCAATAATGATTCTTACTTTTCATCTCTCAATCTAAGTGTTTTTTCTTTAGAAAAAGGGATCAAACTGAAGTATTCTGCTAGCTATTACCCCCAAGGAAATGGCCTAGTAGAATCAACGAATACAAATTTGATAAAAATCATCAAGAGGACAGTTTCTAAAAACCGCAAAAGTTGGCACAACGCTCTTTTCAATGCACTCTGGGCTGATAGGGTGACACCAAAAACCTCTGTTGGTAATTCCCCTTTCTTCCTTGTCTACAAAAGAGAAGCAATTCTCTCTCCTCATGTTCTACTTCCCTCTCTGCACTTATCACAGAAAGTTCAAGAAGAGAAATGCCCTCCTCTTCAAAGTCAAATTAATGCCTTGTTGAAACTAGAAGAAGTAAGAACACAAGCAAAAGAAAGGCTGGATCAACATCAACGGATTGTGAAAGGTTGGTTTGATTCGAGCTCTTCTTTGAATAGAAAATTCGAGGTCGAAGATTTGGTTCTCAAATGGGATAAACCTCACGAAGGAAAAGGGGAACACACTAAGTTCCAAAACCTGTGGTTGGGGCCTTTCGAAATTCCTGAAAAATTAGGTCCCAGCTCTTTCTGTCTACACAATTTGGAGGTACAGCTAGACACCTTCCCGGTGAATGGCCAATCTCTCAAAAGGTATTTTTCTTGATGTCTCCAAGTCCACCTTTGTACATAATTTTTCTGTTTGATTTATTTTTGTTTTCTGGTTTTGGTTCTTTTCATTTTGCTTGTTTTCACTGCTTTTTGGTTAAACGTATGTTTGTGTCACCTTTGAGTTCATGAAGGGAAACCAGAATGTCTCATTATGAAGCAGTCATCAAGGTCTTTCAGAGCATCAATGCTGCAAATTTTTGAAACACAGACTAGCTAAAGAAACTTTCTGCTCAGAATAGGTTTCCTGGTTTCACTTTATAATTATGCGCAAACACGACCACCATTAAATATATTTATGTTGTCCCTGTTTTAAACAAAACAACTCAAGTATGCCTTCCTGTCCTCGAAAAATTAGTTTCGTTAGAAGACTAATTTCAGATCATAATGAAGGTTATCAAGCGATAAATTAAAGGTTGAAAAATATCAAATTTTCTGAAAATTGAAATTTTCAGCGTCACCCCGCTCTTCTGAATATCATTAAAATTATGTCAAATTGTAAATAATTTCCAGAGAGTTGTGGGAAGTGTTTGTAAACCTGCTGAGATACTAAACAAGTCTGTTGGTAGTGGGTAAATGCATACATGATGCCAAGACAACTTCGCCGGGGTACTGAACAGGCATGCTGGCAACGAAGCGATGTCGGGTTCAAGAAAATTATCAGGTATAAATTTTGATATTGGTCATAAGTGCCCTTCATTTTGTATCGAAAATTCTTGGATAGGGTAGAGGCGTCAGAGTGGTGTAATTGACATCCATGTCGAGGCTATGGATGCCTGTTGGTAGCAGTGGCCCTGTCAACAATATCGGATCCATTGGCTTGAATATCGTTGCTCTCGCAATTAAAATTTGTCACCGGATTTCATTTGAACAAAAATACATCTGAAGCTGGACTGTGTGATGATTGTTGAAATTTGATTGGGATGATTGATTACCTTTCAATTGTTCTTTAATTTTTTTTATTCTAATTAGTCCTAACATGAACTTGTTGGTGATGCAGAGATAACTTCTTGTCCCAGTAAGTCACCACTGTTGGAAGCCCTACATGTTTTTGCTTTTTCCAATGACAAATGACAACTCCTGTAGCTGCCTACACCTCATCCTGTAAATATTGCTATTTGAGGGTGATTATTTGGTTATAAAAAAGATGTTTGATTTTTTTTTTTTTTACTTTTATCTAGAGTTTTCATGCTTGATTCATGAAAGTAAGCATGAATCAAGCATTTAAACTTAATTTCACATTATGACTCTATCCAATGCTTGGTTGCTAAAAAGTTCATTGTGACTTGTATTTAATATTGGGACAATTCTCCTCCAGAGTTTGTTTGAATATCAATATAATACCTATGTTGATTTGTGTTTGGACTATAAACTTGTTCATTTAAATTCTTGGTAAATCAACTTTGATATCAAATTTTCGATTTACATTTGGATTGTACAAACGTAACCTTTCCTAACCTTTGAAAATCAAGTCTACCTATTACATGTCATGGGAATTAAACACACCATGATTGTATCCTGTACTTCATTTTAGCTGGCAGTTTGAAGCGACAGGCCTCTCATTACGAGCTAAGGTCTTGTGTTATGCTCTGTACTCAAAACATTCATTACCAGAAATGCCCAAATTTCGTGACTGAAACCCTTACACTTATGTTATGGTTGCGTTGGTGTATTGATAGTTTTGTTTCCATGGTATCAACTCAGACTTGCCTCTTTTACTCCTACCCCCTAAGCCCACAGTTGGTTCGGGTCGCCTTTGTTACAATCTGTTCAAACCCTTGATGGCCCCTGTCATCTGAATAGAGCCAAATGGCTCTCAAACATTGTTTCTTTATGATGATGCGAGTGAGGATCTGAAGAGACAGGATTGGGATATGTTTATTAAGAAGTCCCAAGGGTATAACTTGGAAGTGGCCAAAGAATTCACCCTTACATTTGATGGATACAGAGAAAATGTAGGTGATATTCAGTTGGACATCATCGAGGATTTTCTGAGTGAAGCAACAAGGCTCCTTCTCACTGGTCAAAATTGGTTTAAAAATTTGAAATTGGACGAAGTACCCTAGAGTCTTTTCGTCACCTTCAGAAATATTGAATGTTGTGACAAAGGTATTATGGTCTCCCTACTGAAGGTTAGATGGCATGGTCTGTTAACAATTTCAAAACAATTTATTACCTATGAAGGCCGTTATGGCCTGGTCTTCCTTTGCCATGTGCGATTGTTCATGCATTTTATTGGATTCCATATAAATATGTCGTTTTACTTGCTAAGAAGTTTGTATAAAATTTCGAAGAGATACAAGAAGAAAAATCTAGATTCTAGCCTCTTTCACCATGGTTTGATTAAATTACTGTTGGTTCATCGCTTGAAAACCCTTTGTGATGATTGGGATGGGTTTCTAGCTCGAAATGGTTTTGTTACAGAAATTCTTGTAGAAACCAGAGGAATTTTTTTTCACTGTCTGAAGCTAAGAATCAAGATGCTCTTGCATGAAAACCAGATCTTGAAGATACAGTAGATTGGTCGAACCAGAAAAGGACAATGTTCAAGATCTTGGACAGCGACAACGACACAGAAGCAGGACATACAGACAGTGGAAAAGTATTCTGAGGGGTTCACCTTGAGAACTTTTTTAAGCAAAACTACGGAGAAGAGGGTTTCTACAGTGAAGAAGAGGTATATCTAAATGACAAAGAGCATCCAGAGCCCACCAAAACAGAAGAAGGGGAAGCTGAAGAAATGCGCCAAATGAACTAGAAAACTCAGGGACTGTGCGGACTACTAAAGTAAGTAACGTTAATCCTCCTGTTCTCCCAACAATACTTAGCAGTTAGAGTAGTTAGAACCACTAGAATATTCAGAGTACTGTTACTAGTAGCCCAACATCTACTCAGACAAGAAGCCTAATCAGCTCTATGGCAGATGAAATGAGACTCCCTATCTTTAGAGGAGATGGATCTGAAGATCCAGATCAACATTGGTTCCTGTGTGAAGCCGTATGGAACATTAAAAGTATCACCGATGAAGCCATCAAGAGAACCCAGTTCAACACTCCGCTAAGGGATCGCGCACTAAGCTGGTACATGAAACTTGTCCAAGGACTGGCACAGCCTAAGCCCCTGAATGAGATCAAGAATGCACTGATTGCAGAGTTTAATAAACCTAAATCATAGTCACAATGTATTACAGAACTAAAAGAGATTAAACAAAGGGTAGCAGAACCAGTTTGGGAGTTCGACTAGAGATTCAAGACCCTGATAGGCCGATTAACTTTTCAGATCCCCGATGAACAAAACAAAGAATGGTTCATCGATGCGCTGTTACCACACATAAGAGTCCCTCTGATGCAGTAGAAGATTACAACATAGGCAAAATCTTTGGAGATTACCATGAATCTTGAATCAACACCGATGGGAGAATCTAGCTCAGGCATTAGCCAGATCATGAGCCAGCTAACTAGTTTGTCTTTACAGGTTGAGGATATGAAGAAAGATAAGGGAAAATACAAAAGGGAAGATATCTAGTGTGTAAGATGCATATCAGAAGGCCATGATAAGGAACACTGTCCCTTATTTCATGAGTACTTTGCCTCAGGGGCGCCGATCCCCTTGAAGCAAGTTAACCTACCCTGGTGTGATGTATGCAGAAATAGGCATCACCCAGGTGAGTGCTACTACATGTAGAAGTATGTTCAAACACCCACAAACTTGTATTATACATTCTGTAAATTAGTGGGGCACAATGATCGAGACTATAGAGCTTATGATGTCATGCATGAAAGGTCGAGAGACATATACAAGATTCAAGGTGAAGTACACCAAGAAGGAAACACTCCGTAGTAAAACTCTCCGGGGAGATTAAACTTCAATTCTCGCAGTGGATACAAAGGATGAGGACAAGGAGGAGGTATGGGCTGAGGGAGAGGACAAATAATCTGTTACAACTGCGCGCAGCCAGGACATTTAGCAAGGGATTGTCATAATCCTTGCACAACCTGTAGTTATTGTAACTCCTTCGAGCATGTCATAGAGGAATGCCCTGTGCTGCTGGCTAAACTTCAAGAAAGACGAGGACCTCAGTAGAACCCATAAGTACAAATGATATATTCTTAATCTCGCGGAGCAGACCCTAGAGTCGTTGTTATCACTCAAGGAGGCGTTGCTACAGGAGAAGACAGAGCAACCCAAGGAAATATTGAAAATGACTACGAAGTCAGGAAAGCTACAGAAAAGACCCAAATGTTTGATGCTAAGAACGAAAGACAGATATTCGAGGAGGAAAGAAAAGAGTTCAAAAGAGGTTAAGGATCTTCATCAAAGAGACAACCATAAATAATAGAATATGGCATGCCTCAGGCGTTTGATCCATCTGCATCACCAATAGAAGGGAAAGAGGTAAGCAAACTCATGGAATTTTTGTGCACTTGTGTTAAGTTGATTCAAGATAAAGGCGTTGTACAAGAATTACAAGATTTAATAAAGCAGTGTGAGCTAGGAAAGATAGACCCCTTACTGAATAGGGCAGTGCACCAAATTAGAAAAAGGAGAAGGACAAATAAAGAATTACACTTGAATGCTCAGATAGGAGAGTATGAGATAGACTATGCCGTCCTTGACTTAGGGCCAAAGGTCAATGTCATGACGAAGCAGACTTGGGCATTGATGGGAAAACCCAAGCTGATATATTCCCCTATCAGGCTTCACATGGCTAATCAACAAGCTGTCAGCCCATTTGGACGATTAGAGAATGTCCCAATGGACATTGATGGAGTAAGAACCTTTGCAAATTTTGAGGTAATTGAAAATGTTGATGAGAGCTTCCCTTACCCTGCATTATTAGGAATTGATTGGGCCTTCGACAATTCTACTGTTGTTGATCTAAAGAAGATACACATGACATTTGAGAAAGCTGGCCTTAATTCATTGCACCTTTGGATCCAGATGAGGGTCCACGATATACAGAGCCTATCAGAGAAGAAGACCAAGCATTTGAACTGGAAAACATCTACAAATTAATAGTTAGACAACATGATTATATCAACCCTACAACTGACGAGAATCTGAGATGGAGAAGTGACAACACATGTTCATCCGACTTAGAAGAAGCGCTGGAGAATTGGTAGAACCAGACTTACGAAGTATCTACAAGAAGATGTGCTAGGCTAATCAGAGAAGTTTGCTGGATTGGCACAACAGTGAGTAATCTACCCACATTTGATGGGTTGAACCATTTAGAGAACTTCTTATCAGAATTTGAGACAAGTGTACCAACACAATAGAGGATATTGGCAATGGATGAGGCCATGAAATCCATGCCAGCAAGATGGTGGGGAACACACAAGGGAAACATCATAGACTAGACACAATGTCAAACTTTGATGACAACGCGGTTTTCAGCACAAGTAGGAAGCTGCGAAGTAAGATACACAGGTCGAAGCTACCCAAAGGATCACGTACGTAGCTATGAAGAGGCCTGGAGTGATGTTCTTGGAGAGCAATGGGTACACATATTCGTCAATACGCTGGATACCACCCTGATTAACTGGTACCTTCAAGCAGAGCTGTGCCTCGTCACTTCAGAATGGGAAGGTATGATCCAGAATTTTATAACCACCTTTTTGTTTGAAAGTGAATTTCCTTCAGTAGATCGAGCACTATAGATGGTGAGACAGAAAGTATTTAAGGAGGCATTTGGCCTCCCTAATGAGCAAGAAGAGGATGAATGGACTGCGCCCCTCCAGAAATTATAGATCTGCTACAACATTAATGCCGACGAAGACGATGATCCAAGGAAGGTGAATATCGCAGAAATAGAAGGCCAGAGAGATGTGGAAGGACCAGGATTTGAACTTCCATTCATTAGACAACCGATAAAGATAAAGAAATTCAATATTGGGACATAGGAGACACCAAAGCTTGCCAATGTCGGAGATTACTGGGACACTGCTACCATTGACAAAATCATAGAATTATTGCACGAGTATCAGGACTTGTTCTCGACCAAGTTCACTGATATGAAGGGTATCAAAGGACCTATGGGAGAGATGAGAATACCTTTGAAACCAAATGAAAATCCAGTCAAGCAAAGACCCTACAAACTGAACCCGAAATATAAGGAAAAAGTGAAGATTGAGCTCGACAGAATGATGGAAGCAGGGATTATTGAACCTGTCGAGGAGTCAGAGTGGATCAGCCCCATGGTAGTGAAAGATAAGAAGACATGTGAGATTAGGATTTGCATAGATCTCAGGAAGCTGAATGATGCTTTCCTACATGATCCTTTCCCTACACCATTCACAGACGAAGTGTTGGATAACATGGGAGGCCAAGAAGTATTCTTTTACAAATGGGTTTTCAGGATACCATCAGATCTGCATCGCCAAGGAGGACCGCCATAAGACTATGTTTGCCAGAGAGTAGGGATCCTTCCAATAAATAGTAATGCCATTTGGATTTAAGAATTCCCCATCCATCTTTTCGAGGGTGGTGGTTGAAGCGTTCAAAGAATTTTTGCATAAGTTTTTAGAAGCATACTTTGATGACTGGACTGTTTTTAGTTTGTTGAAAAATCATATTGAATGTCTAAGGCTAATGCTGGATAAATGCAGGCAGTGTCAAATTGCTTTGAATTTGAATAAAAGCATCTTCTTCTCACCATTTGGAGTATTATTAGGTCATATTGTATGCAAACAAGGATTGTTGGTGGATCCATCCAAGATTGCAATTATAGTTGATTTTCCACCACCTACTTCAGTCAAACAACTGCGTACTATGCTAGGAAATACTGGTTATTATAGGACATTTATCAAAGGATATGCTCAGATTACTGCACCAATGGATAAGTTATTAAAGAAATATTGTCAGTTCGGTTGGACAGAAGAATGCCAACAGAGCTTCGACACATTGAAACAAAAGATGGTAATTGCGCCTATTCTAGTCTTTCCAGACTGGAGAAAGGAATTTCATGTGCATGTTGATGCATCTTCCATTGCATTAGGAGCAGTACCGACACAACCTGGAGAAGGGGACATTGATCATCCATTAGCATTTTCCAACAAGAAGTTGTCCACAACTGAAGTTAGTTACACCACTATAGAGAGAGAGGGACTAGCCATGGTGCATGCGTTGCAAAAATTCCACCACTACTTGTTAGGAGGACACTTTAAAATGTTTACTGATCACTCCACGCTGAAGTACCTAGTCAATATGCTAGTGTTGGGGGGATGAATCTGCAGTTGGCTTCTGCTATTTCAAGAGTATGATTTTGAGATCATAGTTAAGCTAGGAAAAATGAACAAGGGCCCAGACCACATGTCGAGGTTGGAACATGGCGAAGAACCTACCAGTCTGGAGGATACATTACTGGATGCACAACTTCTCACCATTAGAAATATTGATGACCACTTCGTAGACATAGTCCAGTTCTTGTCAACAGGAATGACTCTGAGTGAGTATACAATCTCCCAGAAAAAACAACGAGTGGTGCGCGCTGTAGATTTTTCACTGATAGCTGGTCAGTTATATAAAATATGACTTGATGAGATACTAAGAAGATGTGTTATGGAAACAGAGCACCCGATGATCCTCACAGAAGCTCATGAAGGCATCGCAGGAGGACATTAGGTAGGGAAAGCAAATGCACAGAAGGTTCTGCGAGCTGGCCTTTGGTGGCCTACGTTACACATAGATGCTAAAGAATATACCAGAGCATGCGATGTATGCCAGCGAGTTGGAAAACCATCCTGAAGATATGAGATGCCATTAGCACCATAGATGACCCTTCGGGAATTTGAAAAATGGGCCATTGACTTCGTGGGACCTATAAACCCACCAGGAAAGCACACAGGAGCAAGGTATATTATCACTACGACAAAATACCTGACTAGATGGGCCGAAGCAAGAGCAGTCAAGGACTGTAGTGAAACTACATCTGTACGTTTTATATTTGATGACATAATAACTAGGTTTGGATGCCCTAAGGTCCTTATGACTGATCAAGGTACACACTTCATCAATAAGACAGTTGCAGCCCTGACTGAAGAATTTGCAGTCCACCATCAGAAGAGTACACCTTACCATCCACAAGAAAATAGATTAGTTGAAGAATTCAACAAGATATTGGAGACAACATTGACGAAGATTTGCAACATGAATAGGGATGACTGAGATTTAAGAGTACCAGTAGTACTTTGGGCTTATAGAACCACTTGCAAGAAATTAACAACACAGACCCCTTGAAGTTGGTTTATGGTCTTGAAGCTGTTGTCCCGATGGAGTACTTGGCACCGAGCTTAAGAATTGTTGCATTTATAGACATGGATGATACTGGTGCTGTTCATGAGAGGCTAGCACAGTTAGTTGAACTAGAATAAGACAGATTCATTGCAGGCTTCCATCAACAAGTTCAGAAGGAACGAGGAAAGGCCTACGACGACATGCACATCAAGAAAAAGATATTCAGGCAAGGTGATTAAGTACTGGTATATGATAGTAAGTTTATCAAACACCCTGGGAATTTCAGAACGCATTGGCTTGGACCATATGATATCGCCTATGTCACAGAAGGAGGAGATGCACAGCTGAAGACGTTGAATGGAGAATGGAAAGAAGGATTGGTGAATGGGAGTTGACTGAAGTTGTACTATGACAAATAGATGCCTCACATCTCCAAGTAAAGGCATGAGGAAAAGGGTTTAGGTACCAGGTGCAGTTGAAATTGGGTACCAAACACATAAAATATAGTCTGCACAAGGACGAGAAGGAGGCATAAAGAAGAAAGCAAAGGCTACACTACACAGTCAAAAGTTGAAGTAGAACAAAAGGAGAAGATCTGAAGTTCCTCGAGATGAGTCACAGGTGAGTGTCGGGGGCCTGTTGGCCCTTGGTTATGAAAGGAAATGAAGAACAAGGAATAAAAGGTAAAAATCAAACTTTGCAGGAGACACAGTGATTGTCACTGGGTCGAAGTGAGCAAAAGAGCATAAAGATGGAGCAAAGTGCGGAAAAGTAAGCCGTTGGATGAGGAGATCGAGGATGACAGATAAACAAGGAAGATGGACTGAGGATGACTCAGGAAGTGGAAAAAGCCACCATTAGATGCTTGGGAGAACCGCATGAGAAGGAAGGAAAGACAGGCTTGCGAAGTCCAGAAAAAGTTGATCAAGTTGACCTAGGGTCTTAGACACCTAGGGTTTTGGTAATTAGGGTTTTGACACCTAGGTTTCAGCCTAAGGCTGTCGGTGAGGTATTGTAATTTATAAATAAAGGTCAAGAGGAACTAGGTTGTGGGGTATGATATTGTTATTGATTTAGCTCTATTGTTGTGATGAGAGGTCATTATATTGTGAGAGAGAAGTGCTGAAGCCTTCTGGTATTGTAAGATATTCAGCTGGGTGCGAAGATCAGATCCTGCAGCTGGGTGCACAGGAGGGGGGAGAGAAAGACAGAAAGAGAGAGAGGATCTGCTGCCCAAGAGTGCAGATCAAAACTGTAAGCTTTATCTTAATATATCATAAGCACAGTTCTGTGGATGTAGCCCTAGAGAGAGGGTGAACCATGTACATATTGTGTTGTGTGAGTGATTAATGCTTTGATCTCTTCCATTATTATACTATTATTTGCATTACTGTGTTAGATCAAGATCTATAGCTGCACAAAGTAGATTACATTGGTAAATGATATATGAATACTGTGATTGTCGTTATACAATATCCCCTTGATATTCATGTGGTTGTAGACATCTCTGTCCTGCAACCCCCTCATCGCTGCTTCGGGTGAGATTGCATCTGCTTCGCAGGTGTTGCCAAAAGGGCCAGTAGCTAGGGCTTGTTGGTGTGCTCTTCAACGTTGAACCCTGGGTCTACCCCTGTACCAACACCACTTAGTAAAAGGGATGACAATGATGACTGGAAAAGGTGAAGAAGGATGTGCGTGGATATTACGAGTAAAAACTTGACATTGATGACGTTTTTTGACCGCTTCAATACAATCTTTGAAGATCGTCGACCAAAAATATCCGACACACAAGATTTTTTTGGGCTGTTTTCAACCCAAAAATATGACCTCCACTTGATCGAATGTGAGAGTCACTCAAGATGAACTCCGCTTCTCTATGAGTCAAAAAACGACATAAAATCGATTCGACACCACAATGATACAAGGTGTCACCAATGATGAGATAGTTTTTCACCTGATAGCGAATGCATCATCACTCATATCTCGAATAATGTGGGGAGAAATTCAACATCTGGAGATATATAATAATGTATCCATACCAAGTATCACAAGAAGATATTAGGGAAACTTTGACATCAATTCCACAAAAACAAGAAACTTTTTGGACTTTGCCGATGTGAAGTCTAAGTAAAATTCTTGCAAAATCACAATACATTTGTTGAATTTTCCGATGATGATACGACCAGTCAAGACATACTAGAAAGGATTCACATCCACAATAAAAGTAGTTTATGAAGGACAATGTAATACCAGAGCCTCTAGAAAACATGGACAACTTCCAGAGCTAGTTTCTCAACATGCGAGTATTGCAACTCCACATCGACCAAACCATGACTTATGTAATAAATGATGTGCTCGACAACCACATCATATTCTTGCACCAAAACCATACCCACGGTTGATTCAGACACCACTAGGTACAACAAGAAGTCATGAGTAAAATCGAGTGGAGTAAGGAGAGGGGAAAACATTAAAGCCTTTTTCAATACATCGAAATATCTTTGTACGTAAGTATCCCATTTGAAAGGGACCCCTTTTATCAGAAAACACATGAAACCCTTAGTGATCTCAACATAGTTAGCAATGAAACGATGAAGAAAATTTTCTTTTCCCTAGAGACTTTGAAGTTGACGAATAGTACACGGGGGATGCAATTGAAATATTGCCTCAACCTTTAAAGGGTCCACCGTGATCCATTTATTTAACATGATAAAACCAATAAGATACCTCGAAGTAACAGAAAAATTACATTTGTGTGGATTCAACCAGATGCGATAATAACAAAATATATGGAACACATGGTGGAGGTGATCTAGATGATCAAATATATGACGAGAATGAGTGGATAGATCATCCAAATATTCCTCAAGAATGTGTTTCATTTCATGGAAGGCAAAGGTCACAACCCTCTAGAATGTCGCCCCAACATTTTTAAGACTGAAAGGCATTTTTTGGTATGCCAAAGTTCCCCAAGGAAAAACAAATTTGGTTTTATTTTGATACTCAAGTTTAATTTGGATATGATTGTAGCCAGAGAATCCATCCATAAAGGAGAATATCTCGCTGCTTGCACACTCATCGATCACTTGATCAATAAATGGTGTCGGGAAGTTATCCTTTGGACAAGGGAAGTTATCCTTTGGACAAGCCTTGTTCAAATATCTAAAATCCATACATAAAAAGACGATTCCTTGCTTCTTGTCAACCAAAATAGGGTTCGAAAGCGATTCCATGAGTGGAACATGATAGATGAAACCCACTTTAAGGAGCTTCTCCACCTCAGCCTTTATAGTAGCTGCATTACTAGGGTTGAACAACCTGAACTTCTACAGAATAATATTAGCATTATGATAAGTATTTATTTCATGTTAAAAAAATTGAGGATCTATACTTAGAATCTCCTCATATGACCAAGAAAAAATGTCACAAAACACCTTAAAGAGGGAGGTATAGCCACATATCTCCTAAGGTGAATGATCTACACCAATGAGCACATTTTGCACGACATTGGGATCATTCGATATGTTGATAGGTATTGTTTCTGAAATATTTTCCATGTTCCCTTCGGCGTAAACACCATGTTTTACTAAAGGGTTCATAGTCATATCAACATTGTCATTCATGTGGACATGGAACTCTCCTCTCTCTATACGGTAAGATCGATGATGTAAATCATCCTAGGGAATTTTGGGACCCATCATTGCCTCTAAAATAGCCTCGTCAGAGGGTAGTACCATCTTGAGACAATCAAGAGAATGAGAAGAGTTATCTGCTCAAATGGGCGTCAAAAGATCATCAACATCCTTTGTTTGAATAGGAGTTTGATCTGAGTCTACAGTGGCCTTTTGGATGACCTGATAAGATATCTTAGCTACAGCTAAAGGCCTTTCCATTTTTGCATGCTTGAGCCCTTCTATTGAATCAAATAGGGATGGTAGAATCCAAGGATCCTCAAAGTATGTCATTTGAAAATGGTGCACTTGGGATATGGGAACCAGTGAGACTTGTGAGATTGAGCTAGCCGGAACATAGCGAATGTATGAGATTCACCATGGTATATTAAATTTTCCATCAATGAAGAATACACTCTAACGCCAATGCTTTCGGTCACCATTTGGGCACCGTCTATTAATGGGACAATAGATCCTAATCACATAGCTGAATCTGAGTGACTAAAAGACAACTGGTCGATTGTCACGATTTTTACTTCATGAGGAAAACAAATAACTCAGAAAACCAATGATACGACAACGATCATAGCATAAGTCTGACTATGACCTAAAAACAAGTTGTAATCGAGTGGAGCATCGACTACTTCCACTTCAACGTAGACAAATTTTCCTCCCAACTGTACGGGGAAGGAGGAAAGTATCCCATGGGGCCAAAAATAATGACCATCAAATGCGGTCAGAAGAGTAGGAGACATAGAAATCTCTAGAGAGCCGATAACTTTCCAACAATAAAGCAACATCACACATATCAATGATCCCTCATTGATCACCATCCTAAAAGTGTTCTTCGTGGAATCGACCACTTGAATCTAAATAGAGACATGATAAGGGAAGAGATGTTTGACATTAGAAGGGTAAAACGTGATGAGCTATGAGATAGATGCATCCATAACCCCGTTAGTAGAAAGCGATGCACTCCGCTGCACCGGGTAGCTTTGGAGTACCTCGAGAGCGAACATCACACATGGTGATTGGGCCAAATATTCCATGATGGAATAATTTTGAGCAGCCTTAGAATTTGGGTTATGCAAATCCCTCTTAAACACACCCTTTGGTATGCGAGGCATAACATCACTTGTAGAAGGATTCTTAATATGAATAGTCCCTTGCGACTCAGGGGATTCCTTACTCTTAGATCTAGACTTGGGTTTATCATAATTATGCACTGAAGTCTATAGATAAGCATCCAAACTCATCATATAGACATTAGATGATGTTCTGTTAGGAGAAAGAATGCTCTAGCTACGCCCTTGTTGACTCCTAGCATTAGATCTTGAAGCCATATTTTATTTTCCATGAGGAAACATATTAGTCAAGATGACAGGTTACTTTTGTACCAACAATTTCTGGGCTTCTTCCATCTTGGGGAATTCGCGAGTGAGGTGATTTTCCTTACAATGCTTACAGGGAAAATTAACCTTCCTCTTTTATTTCTTGCCCCCACCAAAAGTAGGTTCTGGTTTATCAACATTCTTATTATTATTTCCCCCTCCCTTTTTATCCTTACCCTTTTTCTTCCCACCAGGTTATTGGGTACCTTTTGGGTTTGTCGATTACACATTATGTACCTCAGATGTTTGGGAGGGGATGGTCGAATATGAAGCTAGACTGGATGTAGAATCTTGGATCAAGAGGTGTCTCATTTGATTTGAGACCAAGTCCATAGGCAAACTTTGAATAGAACCCACAATGCCATTGAGATGAGATTTGAGATTCGGTTTGGCAGGGTCAGTGATGCACTCATAATGATCTCATAAAGGATCCTAGACTGAGAGTAAATCATATCTAGCTACTGGGCCTTGAAGATAGATTATTCCTCCATAGTTATTCTGTAAGTGGGAACTTCCTTGGAGATATAAGGCAACAAGGATTTCAAAAACCACTCCAAGAGGAACTTCGAAGGGATGGTTTCCTTAATCATTCTCTTTCTCCTCCACCACTCTTGAATATGGTTAGATATATGAGTGGCCTTATTTTTCCGAAAAGTCAACACCAGATCAGTGCCAACATCATAACAAACTGGGAGTTGAAAGTGATTGAGAAATCCTAATTCCAAGTCGTGAAATGTGTGATAGGATGCCCCCTTCAACTCAATATACCACTTAGCAACGAATCCAATGAGAGTACGCTAAAAGAGGTGTAAACAAATAGATTCATCATTCAATGAGTTATATGAACACCATAGGTGGAAAGTCATGATATGATCACTAGGATCTTCACCCGCTTTGCCTTCAAATTTGGGAATATTCGAAGGAAGTTTGGTTGGGACTGGTGGCCAATTAGGATCATGATACAAAGGGTCATTCATCAACTTTGAAAGATCTGGAAAATTAAGAGTTTTCGGGAAGGGGAGCCTTGGTTGCTACATCATATTCCAATTTATGGAGGGGGTACCCTCAGGTTGGTTGGAATAAGGAAACAAAGAGCCTGGATTGTTACCGACACCAGGTTGCCAGAAAGAATTCACCTGAAAGATAGGGTTTTGATAAGAAGTTTTAAATCCTTGACCATAAGGAGGTAATCCCCCTCGAAACTATTTACCGAGATGAAAATATTAACTTCTAGTGGGTGCCCCCTGCATTGGAAAATATCCAAACAAGGGGTTCCAAGATGATTGGAAAGGTTTTTCACCTAGAGACACCCTCGATGAGGGAAAATAATTGCTCCCTGTTGGGCCCTCCATTTTGAGGAATGCCTAATTTTGTGGAAATGCCAAAGTTTTGTGGAAAGCACAACATGTCAGCGAAAGAATTGAAGTGGCAGAAAATAGTTAGACGAGCAAAAATCCAACTGACAGTCTAACAACGAAAATAGCCAAAAAACATCTTGCTCCAACTGGACGAGTAGTGGAAAGAACAAATAACTTTGAGTGCATGCAAGGAAAATATAGTGAAATCAAGATCTCACCGGAAAAGACAATAGAATCAAGAATTCAGGAAGAGCCTGAGAGAAAACTATAAATATGGAGCTATGTAAGGGAAAAATTGTTACTATGGACTATTATGGTTTATCACTATCACTACTTTTATTGAGCTAGTATCTAGAGCTATTGTAATGGGTGTATTGGAGTAGATTCCACTGCATAAGCGATTATATGAGAGATGCACTCCATGTATGTCTGGTTTTAAGATGCTCCTAATATAAGATATTATTTAGGTCCTACAATTTTTTTATACTGTGTATGAATCGATAGTTTCTATGTTGCACAATTACTTTTGTCATGTACATTTAACATCTAATTACTGTTTATGAATGTCTTCTTGCATCTCGATGTATGAAACTGAACATGGTAATGTTAAACCCGATGATGCATTCTCTTTAACTCACTTCACCACACATAAGTATCGGCTGCGCTTCAGGTGAGACCTCCTTCCCTTGCGGAAGGTTGAATATGCTAGTGCTCGTAGACTACAAAAATACCCTTTTTTGGTAACCTCCGAGAACTCTGGTTTTAATTTTGCATCAACAAATGGTTCCGTTGCTGGGACCTGAGCTCTAAAGCTATTCTTTAGAGGATGCCTCACTGGATCTTCAAATATGATGTTGAGAATTCGTGGGAAAGAAGGTGTAATGTGTTTATACAACAAGAAGCCGAGTTACGACACAAAAGTTTTAGGGTTTTGAAGGGTTTTGTCTTCTATTCGGAACTTGCAAGTGACCAATACGATATATTTTGGATCAGATTTTCTGAAGAGGTATTTCAGTGGCTAGAATGGGTGCAAGAAGCTCCAGAATATAAAGATCGAGTAAAATGAAGATATAAATGGATTGCTGAAGGTTTATAAACTCTTCATTGGTTAGACCATCAGATCTCTCATGTTGTGTATTTTTGGGTACAAACTGTCTTAGAAAGCTACATTATCAAATTTGCTGCAAAGAATCATCAATATTTTTCCGAGGATGAAGCAATATTTAAAGAAGGAGCTAGAGGATTATTGTTGCGAGAAATCCCCTTGTGGATCAATATTTTATTAGTAGAATAAGGAATGTTTCTTGTTCCTTTAGCTAACACGACAGCGTAAACCCCTGCGCTTGGGGAAGGGGGGGTTATTTAGGAAAGGGTGCACGAGTCAGATCAATGAATATTTTCTGGGAGATATGGGGGGGATTCAAAAGAAAGTGCAAGATACAAACAAGATTAGAAGAGGGATGTTATTCTTGAAAAGAGATAGCAGAAACATATGAGAAAAGTGATGAAGAGGTCCGATCAATCGAGGAAGGAGATCATCTTTGAGAGTAGTTAAAGGAAAGGGTTAGAAGAGTTGCGAGCATTGAAGAGATGAGGAAGGATGACCAACTAATGGTTGAAAGAGATATTTGGTGAAAGAGGTGAATGCTATGGAAGAGATAGATGCGAGGAAGGAAGTTCAGAAGAGACAGATGAAAGAAAAAGAATGAACGCCATCACTGAAGAAGAATACCCAGATTGAACCTCTAAAGAAGTTGTGAGAATATCAGAACTCGTAACACCAGAAGATGCTAGATTACATCCAGATGTTAGCGCAACACTAAAAATGAATGTCACCCCCAGATCAAATAATTTCTCTCCGGAGGCAAAGGAACTAGCCCTGAATCACTCATTCCCCCAGTGCCATCCATTAATATGGTAATTTCTACAACAAATATTTCTGTAAGTTATGTTAATTCTAGTCCTTCAATCCCAACAAGTTTAAGTAGTAGTAGTAGTGGAAGTGTAGTAAGTTTCTTTGTTTTATCACAACCAGGACCATCATGGTTCATTCTAGTGGGATGTCAAAATCCCATAATGGCGCATCAACATGTAGGGTATCTCACCTGATACTTGAATTTTTGGGGTAAAGGGGATGAGGAAGTTGAGAAACACTGGTTTCTTTGTGAAGCCATCTGGAGATCTCACGAAAATCTAGATGCAAACAAATTGGTCAAGTTCTAGACCACTCCGAGGATTCAAGTTCTAAAGTGGTACATGAAATCTATTGAGATAGGGAATAATCAATGACAACCTTTCTCTTTAGCCTAGGTGAAGAAAACATTTATATCAGAATTCCGATTACCTAAGTCAAAGCAATAGGCTCTCTCCGAGTTGTGGGAGATAAAACAAAGAGACGATGAGTACACATGGTTATATAACCAAATATTTAAGGACGTGATAGGGAAATCAACGAACCCTATCCCCGAGGATCATCAGAGGGAATGGTTTATTCAGGGGTTGTTTTCATTAACCCAAATCTCGTTGACTCAAGAAAGGATAGCTACTTTGGGAGAAGTGTTGGAACAAGCTACGAGGATTGAGGCTATGGTAGGCTATCTTGAAAATTTGTGGGTAATGAGACCACTTGAAGATAATAATATTTCATAACTGCAAGGCTAGATCTATGTATTAACTAAAAATATCCAAGAGTTAACTCTTCCTAGAGGAGGTCAACTGCAGGTATGGTGTATTGGCTATTACACTGAAGGTCATACAAAAAATGAATGCCCAATATTGAGGGGTTCATGACCCCCTACTCACCCGATGGTGCCTCCACCAGTAGGACCATCGAGCAGAGTTGCACAAGTTGCTGCCACAACACCATTTCATGGCCCGGTTCAATACCATGCTTTACCAAATCATCAAGGAGGTCAGAACAATGAGTATTGGGAGATCTGTAGAAGTCACGAGCACTCTCTAAGGCACTGCCATATTCTAAAAAAGTATACATCTATTTTGAATACAATATATTGTGAATTTTTTGGGTTGCCTACTCATTCTACCAACCAATGTAGAGGTTTGGATGCTCTCATTGAGATATTAGATCGTTCTACATTAAGAGTCAATGAAACCCCTCAAGGGTTCCGAGGAGACTGCCAAGGCGAGGGAAATTTCAGAGGTGGAAAAACAAGCGGATGGTGACTGGCGCGTTACTACAATTGTGATGAGAAAGAACATATTGTTAGAGATTTTCCCCTTCCCCGAAGACCATGGTGTGCCCACCGCAAAAATAATACCCACTCCACCGAAGAGTGTTTAGATCTGACTTCCAAATGGGAAGATTGTGCAAGAGAAAGAGGAGCTAATTTGATAAATTTTGAGCCTAGATCTGTAGTTGAGGGAAAAGTGCACAATATCAATATTGTCACTAGAGGGGAACCAAGACGAGCGTTGATAGAGAAATTCCTTCTCAGGTTAGGATCTGAAAGGTGGTTCCTGAGAATAACAAGTATGATCATGTAAAGGAGAAATAATTCTTCAAGGATGAAGTTGAAATGTTCAGAAAGATGTCTAGTTCTGTTGTACATGAGATTGAGGAATTGATTTTTCAGCAAAACCTTCATCAACAAAGACTCGCTAGAGAATATCTTTCTCAATTAGAGCCCTTGGATAAGTCACTAAAGGCCATTGATACGTGGTTACAACTATTTTCTGACATTTTGGACGATGAAAAAATTACCGAGAAGTAGCGTAACACAATCAGAAGGGCCTTGGGAACCAATGGAAACCCGAAAGAGTCCATCACTGCTAACCTTCCAGCAAGAAATGCAAGTAAGATACATAGAAGAAAATAGAGAACTTGGAGGGAATTCTATTTGAATGCTCATATGGATGAATATGAGATCAAAATTTTTATGCTGTATTTGGGTTATAATGTTAATATCTTGCCAAAGAAGACCTGGGAAGCAATGGGAAAACATGATCTATTATATTCTCCTATACCATTGTGGATGGTAAATCGATACTGTATTTATTTGGTAGGAAGGTTGCAAAATTTTGATGTGGATTTTGCTGGTGTCAAAAGAATTGTAGACTTTGAGGTCATCAAAATTAGGGGGGGGGGGTAAAGATCCGTACCCATGTCTATTGGGAATTAACTAGGCCTACGAGAACTATGCTATAATAGATCTTAAGAAATAAATTATAACCTTTGAATTTGATGGCCTGAAATTAACCCAACCTATAGACCCATATCAAGGCCCTATTGGGGGGAAAATCGAGACCAGGGTTCTTAGAGGTCTACCAATAAAGAGTACCATTGTAGTCTAGAAATGCTGGAATATTCAACCTTCCGCAAGGGAAGGAGGTCTCACCTGATGCGTGACCGAGAATTGTGCATGGTGAAATGAGTCAGAGAGGATGCACCCTCAGATCCGATGCGACATAATGCATATTCAAACTTAAACATACAAATAATTATAGCACCAAGTGTCTAAAACATCATAAACACTAGATAAACTAAGTTGCACAACATAAAGACAAGTCCATGCACCAAAGATACTTGTAGATAATAACTAGGTACCAAATACATTTAATTGCAACAATTGAGCATCATAGAGACGAAAGATTCACATACATCATAACAAAATTTTAGAGCCCGAATAATCTCTTATATTAGCAACATCTTAAAATTGGTCATACACGGAGTGCAACTCTCATATATTCGCTTATGCAACATGATGAACTCCCTAGATACCCATTACAAACTCTTAATGTTTTCTCAAGCAGAGGGATATCCCTGACCCTGTTACAATGACCTTTTTCCAACAAATTGGACACTAGCAGGGATCATAATAGCCTAGAGCCACACTAGTAACACGAGTTAACCTTTTTACCTTGGGTGCTTCTTGATTTCTTGACTCCGTTGAAATATTTTCTTGATTCCACTTCCGCTACTTTTTCCCACTTTCTCGTTGTGTGTGCTTGAAGCTTCTATGTCTTTCCACTTGCTCGTTTAGCTGGCGCATGATATGTTTTCACCGTTGGCACTCTTGCAATTAAATTTCTGCTCATCCTAGTTGTTCTTTGCTGCTTCATTTCCCAACTGGCATATGGTGCATTTCCAAAACTTTGGCTTTCAAAAACCGAAGGGCCTAATAGGCCTTGACCACAACTGTTGACTAGTCTTGAGTCAAATTTCTGCTGCATTGCTTGAGCTTCCTTCAAACAAAGGGCCCAACTCTGGGACAACTTGTATAACTTTCTAGCGGAAGCTATCATAATGCTCAACCTTGTTCTACCACTTCCTCACCAGAATGGAGGCTCCTGCAACAAACCCTTGTGCGACTGCAACATCAGGCACCGCAAGATTGGTAGTAAGCAATATATGCCACTTGGTCTCTGCAACTAAATCCATCTACTGCAACTCCATATAAGTATCCTAAACAATGAGATAAAAATAATTGAGTTCATTCTTCACAACTCGCTTAGCCTCATACAACGCATCGAGGAATTCATTAGCTTCTGCGATTTCTATGAAGTTAGATTTTTGTGCAAAGAGATTAGTGAGTGCCTAGGCCTCCTGGTTCATCTGCTTAATTTGGGCCCTGAGTTCCTCTACCGGGTTGTTTCAGTGTTCTAAAATACCGACCCAATCATTAACCATGTCGAAAAGTTGACTGCATTGATTGGCCTGATGATGAACATACGATCTAATAAAATCACTTTCCGTAACAATTGTTTTGATATTTTCTAGTATTTCCTTTGGAAAATCCTGGTCTTTGAGCCAAATGGCCTCTAACTACTGCTGGAGAGTGTCGATCTTTCCTACTAAATGCATCCAAGCATCAGTGAGAAGGTAAACTATGTAAACCGACAAAACTAGGGTAATTCCATGTAAGACGCCCAACCCTTTATGTACGTTTTTAGGGGTGGGGCATCAAAATTTCACTTTCCACCATCATCTTAGATCCTCTTATTGATGTCTCCATCACTTTCTTCTCTAAAAGAGCTTTCCAACCATTGTCACCATGCTCAAATCCGAGCTCTGGATTGGAATTTATACCCTTCCAAAGTTTATTGAGCCTCATTGGTCAAAGGCCACATGGCGCCCATGTGGGTCCGTCTCATTTGTACTATTCCAAGGTTCCCCAAAGCCCAGAAACTCCCTAACACTCCTACTTTCATGGTGGAAATCCATCCACCATTAAATCCACCGATGAGACTTCATCCTCGTTTAACATATAGGGTTATGAGAATTCGATGATCGACACTTCGATGCTGAACACTCCTTTTTCTTTCTACGTATATATCCTCCAGAGCCCCGAAGCCCCAAAATTCTGCCACGTGGCTACAACCTTCGGCTCTTTTGACTTGTGCTACTACACCACCCCAAACCTCCAGAGTCCCGAAACTCAAAACTTCTTAGGTATTGCCACGTAGTTCTGACCTTCGATCCTTTTTGGAGAATAAGTCCTAACACCCAAATTCTCTCGGAGTTCCGAATTCATAGGGTCCCATTAAACATTGGGTTATGCAACTACACACTTGGGAATGACACACAACAAGGTGAAGATGACATGTGGCCCCATTAATGGGTGACACGCATCATGTTCTAATGGGCACATAGGGGCTACGAAAAACACGAATCAAGGTGGCACGTGGCACGTCAAACGTGGGTCCACGTCACCCTAGGTGATGTTAGCGTGCCACATCACTCCAAAATGATAGCCTTCCAATGCCCCTTAGATATCATGGTCGAGGTGTGTCCACGTATATCTAGAGATCTATGGCCTTCATTACTTCGTAACTTCGGCGTTCGAGGGATCCGCTCTGTAAATTCCTCTTTGCTCCCGGAGTGGTTAGCGCTGGGCTAACCATGGTCTAGATCTAACGGTAAGGGAAGATCCTGATTTCCCTCAGATCAACAACTCATACCTCCTTACTATGCCATGAGGCATGGCATCACCGTTTCTCAACACATGGATACCCACGTGCTTTTGACGTGATACGCACTTCCCTACGATCAAACGGTTGAGAGGGATCCCAAAGGATCCTTAAATCAATGACCTATGTCTTCTCTGGGCTCTGGGCTTTAGAGATTTCCATGCCTTGTACTACACTTCCTTCCGAAGTTCTGAATTCCAAACACCCGAAGGGCCTTGATGAACGATCCACATATCCTCAATAATGAGTGGTTAATATTTCCTCCAGGCTTCTAGCCTTCGGGAGTTCTCGACCGAAAACGCAACACACCCCATATTTTCTGGAGCGGCTAAATCTGAATTGCGCTCGATCTATCGCCACGTGCACCTGACGCCAATGACCAGGATTTTCTCTAACCTTCGAAGCTTCGTGAACTTGCATGCTTTTGCAATTGCACTTCGATTTTGCCGGACAACCGGACGTCCAGATAATTGTTGATCTGCGGACACATGTCCCTCTACTACCAATGGCCTAGATTATCTTTGGGCTGCAGGACATCGGATAATTCGCCTCCTTTACGACGAACACACAAAATTCTTTGAACTCATGAAGTCCGAAGGACTCGAGGGGTTAATACCCACTCTTCTTATCCAAATCCAATGGTCATGAAATACTTTGTCTCCTTCCGAATGGATCTCGCCCACTCATCCTCCAAACAAAGGAATCCTCCCTTTCGAGACCTAAATCTTGCTATCTTTCCTGAGCTTTAGATTTATAAAGATATCCTTCCCAATCCTTGTGCTCGCTCACCTTGATATCCTTTCATTGTTTCACTAAATGTTGGCCCTGTGCACGCTTTGCATAGGTCTCTCCTTCAAGCATTTATACTTAGACGAGTATATGTGTAATCCTTGCACCAAGATTTTAGAAGAGAGCAATTGGAAACTTATAGAATTTCAAAGTTTCATTCCTTCAACCAGGAAATAGACACACATGCATATAACTCCAAAAATAGATAACATAACATTACCCAATTAACTCATATATAAGAAAACTCAAACATTCAAAACATGCATTTCAATCCAAGTGCATAGGGTAAACAAAATTCTTATCTATTACAGTTGATCACCAATCAAATGACTGTGGGTGTTAGCCTCTCCACCCAACCATAGGCTCAGAGGCATTCATTCTTAGCACTCTGGCCACCCCCTTGCCATGCCATGATATCACTAGGGAATTTTTTGCAGTTTCTGAGAGACTCTTTCTCTATCACAACCTCTTCAAGGTTTATTAGATGCTCCCTCAACATCAAGCTCATGATCTTCTTCTTAGGTCATGTTTTCTACAAATTCTCAGAGATCCTTTCTCTTGTTCTCTCCAGTAACTAGAACAACTTATCAAACTTCTAGTTCTTCTTCTCAGCTGGAGATCCTCAGGCGCTCTTCCTCTTTTCTTCTACATATCCCGGTCTTGCATTCCCATCAATGTGTCTCTTTCTTGTTTGCCTTCGCGTGTATTCTTGCACGCCTTTCTCCTCCTCAGGAAGGTTCTGGACCTATCATGTTCCTTCTGTCAGAAGAAAATTCCGGTCAGTCTAGGCCTACAGGAAAATTGCACCCTGTGGTACTTTGGGATGTCAGTCTTATGTCTCCTTAGCAATACCCTCCATGCTTCCATTCATGGGGGTAGTTGATATTTCAACCAACGACCCTTCTTTCATTAACTGATTCTTCCTTGGAATCCGGATGAGGCTTATTATTTCAACAAAGAGAGTTTGACTCATTTTGAAATAATGAACCCTCTCTACGATTTCCTCACTCTTTCCTCTAGTGATATCATGGTCAGTACTTCAAGGCTTCACCCCCACAGTCAGTTATTGGAAATCAAAACAAAAATACATTTACATTGTTCCCATACCGTAGCATGGTGATCATAATTAATGATTAATTACAAGCTGAGGGAAAGAGGGGTATTACAATCCCCTCCCCCTTAAAAAGGAACACCGTCCTCGGTGTTCTTTCTCAGTAACACCGTTCTCATTGTTATTTATTAGTAACAACCGTCATGTCTTTGTCATTCAATTGTTTCAAAAATCTTGATCCTCTTTCTTGGTCAGGTCCTTTCCAGACTCTTGGCCTTCATCACCTACCTTCAATAATATTGGACAACAAGCATATTAATCACAATTTCATGTAGAAACATTTTATTGTTGTGCAAATTTCAAGAGGAAAATTTTGAAATCTAGCACAATACTTATCTGTGCAGTTCGTGGATTCTCATCCACATGGTTGTCTTGTTATCTTGGCTCTCTATTTTTCCTGGACACACCCATTGTGTGCATGATCCCAATCAATATTTTATAAGAATTATCAGAGTATCCTCTTCCTTGTGGTCACTCACCCTCCAAGTCCAGGTTCAGGCTCAAGCATCCCCTTATCTTCTATACAGTCCCTCGGGTGATCCATCCTGCCTTGCCAAGGATTTCTCACACAGGAAGAGTTATAAATACTTCATTGAGCCTTACAGTCGAGGCACCCCTCATACTTGCTTTGCCGAGGCATCCCTTGGGCCTATGTTTCCACATCACAACATATTCTAAGACAATCATGGCTAACCACGAGGTTCACTTGTCTCAACATTAGCCTTTTTTCATGCTTTCCAACTTGAAAACCTTCACCTTTCCTTCTTAGACATATCTTTTTCATCTCACCTATATCACATGTATACATAAATTATGAGATATTATCATAAGTTTCAAATTTAGAATTTTTTTTTGCAAATCTATCACCCATAGATTTCCAAATTCCACATTCATTTTCAGATCTGTTCCACACAGGAACCAGATTCACAAGTATGGGACTTTCTTCCCATAGCATTTTAGCTCAGCAGAAAATTGGTCTTCCTTACGGGCTTACAACACTGCCATATCCAAGACCCCTTTTCTTCCTGCCATTTCATCATTCCTCAGCCAAACAAATTGTTAGTTTTCATGCACTTTATATTTTCAAAACTATGCATACTAATAGTCCAAGTCATTTTCATCTATTCAAGGATACAAAACAAAAGGAAATATAATTATTTATGTATGCATCCTTTCAACATACTAAATTTTACAAATGTAATTCAAATATCAAATGAATTTAATGAATGTGCCAACATTCATGGCCACATTCACACCCAATGCATCGTTGCATTGATTTCAAGTTTGCCACACTTTATGACAAACACTTTGCCATGGTGTGTTGGAGCTTAACCAACCTCTTCACCATATGGATTATTCATTCCCATTCATTATTGCAACAAGACTATGGTTCCTGCTACAGGATGATCATGATCCCAAATCACTACCTATGAAACTAAAAGTGTCCCTTGAATGCACCCAAACATTCTTCCTTCAGTAGTAACCAGGGTGCCAACACTCATGGCCACCCAAATTTTCCTGAATCATACCCTACTTCAGTATCATTGGCATACAACAACCACTCAAAATTTATTTTCATACTTTTAAGACAAGGAAATATTTTCAAAAGGGTTTCCTACCAAATTCCTTCATACCTTATGGCACATAGGTATCAACATTTTCATACCTGATCTGGCTGCTAGCACCCCCTCTGATATTACCCCATCAGTGGTGGTTTATGGGGACTTTTAAAGTCCCTTCAACAATATTTTAACGATATCCTTCTCATAGTCGTCCTCTGCTTGAGGTTGTCCATCATTGGCAATTGTCTTTCTCAACAGCTCCAATTTCTTTCTACACGTGACATACACCACAAATATATTAGCAGTCATGTAGATAAAAATGCTTGTATCATAACCTTCAAATCAATAAACCTTTTTTCAGAAATGTCTTAGCATATCTTTATGCAATTCGTCACATTATCTTTAATGTTTCCATGAGTGAAACACAAACAATTCTCAATTGTTTCTACCGTCATACAATCATCATCACTATGATGTCAAAACATTTAATTTTATTAGTAAATCAATCTCTCGTACCAGAGAAATACAATAACCAACAAGGAAGGGGTCAAGGAAATCTTCCCTCGTCCAAATCCTTCTACACAGCCCTAGAATTTTAGTCCAACTGAGTTATTATCCAAGCCTTCATTGCCTTTACTTATCATGGCTTAACCAAGCCCCTTCATTTAAATATTATTATTTATTCATTATCCCTTTTTCCAGCTATACTTTCTCCCATAACTTCTCTTTTAAGACCTACAACTCTGTAAGAAATTCAGAGTTTTTAAAGTGAGAAAAGTATTCCCCCTTTTCCCTTCTTTGCTTTTGTAATTTACTCCCTGTTGGGATCTTCCCATTCTTTTCTTTGAGAAACCTTGGTTAGGCTCATCCTAGCCTTTTGGATACATCAACATGCTTTAATAACAAACTTTTTGTTCATAATGAATCATGAACCTATGCATTCTACACATTACCATTCAGTTAGAAGGGTCAACATTCATTTGTTAGTCTTCCATTCATGCATGATGTTTTAAAATGTAATCCATGATTCTTATATATATATAGGCTTGTAGCCCACTGCTCAATTCTCAACAGTCATTAAGGTTGTGACTATTTTCTCTCGACAAAGTCTTCACACAGTTCCTCCATAGGGAACTCCTTCAACATGCAACTTCCTTATTGCATATCCTTCACTATCTGCGATAGCCTCAACCTTGAGTTAGCTTCAGTTGTGTACCAAATATTCCATAAGGAATATAAACTTGCATCTTTGTTATGCCTCCATATTATTTATTCACACATATTCCTTGTTTTTGTTAACTTACATATTTTCATTAAAATCATTTAACTCATGATTGTTCGCAATTGTTCTCATGGGGTCCTTAAAGGTATAATCATGTTTCCTTTTATCATGACAACAAAGCATCCTTTCTCATTTACTCTTTCATCATATATGTGCATCACTTGCATATTTACTCTTTCATCATATATGTGCATCACTTTCACATTTAATGCCATTCATTCATATCTATTTGGCCTTAATATCAGTCTTTATATCAAGCAACCTCACAATGCATCAAATTCATGCACTCAAGCATATAGATACATAGCTAAACATTCATTATGCAAGCTCATTGCATGCACCCTTTCCATGTCATTCATGGACATATCAAACTTCCAGATCCTTCTCCCAAGGATCTTATCATGACAAGTTCCATAGAGATACTCAACATTGAGCTTCTCCCTTGGTTGAGAACTTGCAATCGCTCACATGATATCCACCTGGCAGTTTACAAGACATAGTCATAACTATGTTTCCCTTTCTATATGATAACAACTAGCAAGAAAACACTCTTTCTTCAACTTCCATAAAACAAATTCCCAACTCGTAAATATAGTCTGGGCAATTATAACCATGCCCAAGGTAACAAAACAACCAATCTAGCTTCCAATTGGTCTTGATCAACATACCTTTCAATCAAGGAAATCCTTTTCTAGATTCCCTCACTACTATTTAAGTATACCAAACCATATCTATATGGCTACCATCCACCACTGGATGTAAATCTGACCCATTGGGCATCTAGAAGTGCCCCAACACTTCCTTTACCACATTCATGATCAACATTTAATTAACCATCTTACCTCATTTATACTAAATTTTAATGTCTAATAAAATTTGGACTATTTCCTTAGAGCCCAAATACAATTTCGAAGTATGTTACTTACTAAGTATTTTAATACAGAACTCTAGAATATCTTTAGATCATAATTCAGTCTTGGGAATAGGGTCTATATATTTCTTTTTAAATTTTTGTAGAGGTTCTAGTTGTTTTTGGCTACTCTCATTCAAATGGAAGATACACTACAAATGTAGATCTGCCTTAACCATTACACCTAGAACTCTTTCTTCTGTTCAACAACAGCCAGCGACGAAGGTCACTCTCCTCCTCCCACAAGAATTCTGGCAGATTAGTTTCCTATCCACCAATCAAGGGAGGATGCTGTGACTTCTCACTCAATCACTCCATATTTCTACAACTCCGTTTATCAGCTTGATTAGAAAAACATCGCCCAACAATTCCTGTACCCAGAAACAAATTTCGTTTCTCAGTTCCCTTCGAACTCGAGAGTTGCAAATGCTCTCCCTTTTCAGAGAATGGTCACCAGAATCATTCCTCTTGCATAGACACACCCTTAAGTTAATATGGATATACACTCCCCTATCACAACCATGATATTTTGAACTTTCTCTTGTCACTTCACTTCTACCTTGATGAAGGTTGTTCTCAATCTACAGGGTTCCTTTTTTTCACTTGCTTACTGGTTTATTTCAACAACAATTTTCATTCATTATAGGTCAAGTAAATTGACGTTACCATTTCCTTCAATCCTCTGATAGTGAGGGATCATACACATATACAAGTTTTAATCCTTCATTAAAGAAATAATTGTTACTTCTACAGATCCTTTCAATCCATTCACATCCAAGTCTTGCTATTAGTGTCCATCAGCATAATCCCACTCATGTAGGATTGACTATCATTTCCCAAAAGAAATGATAGGATTCCTTTGCCACATACTAGCATGATTCAATCTCATTGGGTAAAGTCCCAACTGAATTTTAATCTACATCCTCTCCTCAATGAACTTATGTAGATAATTTCCGTACGATAGTGATACTCTCAACATGCTCATTTTAGCCTTGGTAGACTAATATTATGACTATTCTTTGGCCCATCCAAGCTTGTGTTTGAATCATGCTCTACTAGATAGGGTAGGGTAGTATGCCCTCTCCCTTAAATTTTCTCTAATAAAGAAAATTACTTGACTCTTTCATGAGCCCAAGCAGACCAAGTGTTGTTTCCATGCTCTGATAGCAATTTGTAACACACCCAACCCCTTAAGTACCTTTTCAGGGATGGGGAATCAAAATTTCACTTTACTCCATCATCTCATATGCTCTTCTCAAGGTCTCCATCACCTTCAACTCGTGAAGATATTTCCAACCACTGCCGTCATGCTCAAATCCGAGCTCTGGATTGGAAGTTATGCCCTTCTGAATTTTTGCGAGCCTCATTGGTCAAAGGCCATGGGGTGCCCACATGGGTCCGTCTCATTTGTACTATCCCAAGGTTCCCTGAAGTCCCAGATATCCCTAGCACTCCTACGTCCATGGTGGAAATCCATCCACCATTAAATCCATCGACGAGACTTCGTACTCGTTTAACGTACATGGTTATGAGAATTCAACATTCAACACTGAATGCCCCTTTTTATTTCTACACATATATCCTTCGAAGCCCCGAAGCCATGGAATTCCTCCTCATGACTTCAGCCTTCGACTCTTTTGACTTGTCCTACTACACCACCCGAAACCTTCGGAGTCCCAAAACTCCAAAATTTTGAGGTCCTGCCATGTAGTTTCGACCTTCGACCCTTTTTGTAGCATAAGTCCTAACACCCAAATTCTTCTGGAGTTTTGAACTCCCGGGGTCCCATTAACAATTGGGTCATGCAACCCAATGCACTAGGGAATGAGACGTAGCAAGGTGTATATGACACGTGGCCCCATCAATGGGTGACACGTATCATGTTCTAATGGGCACATAGGGGCTACGAAAAACACAAATCAAGGTGGCACATGGCACATGGGACGTTGAACGTGGGTCCATGCCACCCTGGGTGACGTTAGCATGCCATGTCACTCTGTACTGAAAACATTCCAATGCCCCTTATATCTCACGGTCGAGGTGTGTCCACGTATATCTAGAGATATACGACCTCTGTTACTTCATAACTTTGGCATTCCAGGGATCCGCCGTGTAACTTCCTCTTTTCTCTCAGACTGGTCAGCTCCGAGCTGACTACAGTCTAGATCTAACAGTTAGGTAAGATCCTGATTTCCCTCAGATTAACATATCACACCTCCTTACTATTTCACAAGGCCACTACACATGGCATAACCATTTCTCAACACATGGATCCCCATGTCCTTCTGATGTGATATGCATGTCCTTATGATCAAATGGCCGAGAGGGATCCCAAAGGATCCTTAGATCGACTACCTATGTCTTCTCTGGGATTCAGGCTTTCGATCTTTCCACGCCTTGTACTACACTTCCTTCCAAAGTTTCAAATTCTGAACACCTGAAGGACCTTGATCAATGGTCTACGTATCCTCAATAATGAGCGATCAATATTTACTCTGGCCTTCAGGCCTTTCGGAGTTCTCAATCCAAAACACAACACACCTGAGATATTACAGAGTGCTGAAATACAAACCTTGCTCGATCTATCACCACATGCACCTGGTGCCAACGACTAGGATTTACTTCAACCTTCAGAGCTTCGCGAACTTGCACGCTCTTGCAATTTCACTTCGATTTTTCTGGATAACCGGACTTTCGAATAACTGTTGATCTGCAGACACGCGTCCCTCTACTACCAACATTCTAGATTAACTTCGGGCTCTGGGAATTCAGAGAATTCACCTCCTTTATGACAAACACAAAATATTCTCTGAACTCGCGAAGTCAGAAGGACTCGAGGGTTTAACACCCATGCTTCTTCTCCAATTCCAACAATCGTGAAATACTTTGGCTCCTTCCGAACGAATATCACTTTCTCATCCTCCAAACAAAGGAATCCTCCCTTTTGAGACCTAAATCTCACTATCTTTCCTAAGCTTGATATTTAGAAAAATCTCCCGCGCACTCCTTGTGCTTGCTCACCTTGAGATCCTTTCAATGCTTCACTAAGTGTTGGCCCTGTGCATGCTTTGCACGGGTCTCTCCTTCAATATTTTATACTCAGATGAGTATATGTGTAATCCTTGCACCAAGATTTCAAAAGAGAACAATTTGAAACTTATAGAATGTCAAAGGTTCATTCCTTCAACCATGAAATAGACACACATGCATATAACTCCGAAAATAGATAACATAACATTACCCAATTAACTCATATATAAGAAAAATTAGACATTCAATAGATGCATTTCAATCCAAGTGCACAGGGTAAACAAAATACTTATCTATTACAGTCGATCACCAATCAAACGACTATGGGTGTTAGCCTCTCCACCCAACCGTAGGCTCAGAGGAATTCATTCTTAGCACTCTGGCCACCCCTGTGCCAAGCCATGATACCACTAGGGAATTTTTCGCAGTTTCTCATAGACTCTTTCTCTATCACAACCTCTACAAGGTTTATCAGATTCTCCCTCAGCATCAAGATCATGATCTTATGCTCAGGTCATGTTTTCTACAAATTCTCAGAGGTCCTTTCTCTTGTTCTCTCCAGTAATCAGAACAACTTATCAAGCTTCTAGTTCTTCTTCTTAGCTGGAGAGCCTCACACACTCTTCCTCTTTTCTTCTGCATATCTCAGCGTGCATTCCCCTTGGTGTGTCTCTTTCTTTTCTGCCTTCGTGTTTATTCTTGCACTCCTTTCTCCTCCTCAGGAAGATTTTGGATCTGTCATGTTCCTTCCGTCAGAAGACAACTTAGGTTAGTCTGGGCCTACAGGAAAAGTACACCCTATAGTACTTTGGGCTGATAGTCTTCTATCTCCTTAGCCAGACCCTCCATGCTTCCATTCATGGGGGTAGTTGATTGTTCAACCACCGGTCCTTCTTTCATTAACTGATTCTTCCTTGGAATCCCAATGAGGATTATTATTTCAACAAAGAGAGTTTGGGTAATTTTGAAATAATGAACCCTCTCTACGGTTTCCTCACTCTTTCCTCTAGTGATATCATGGCCAGTACTTCGAGGATTCACCCTCACAATCATTTATTGGCAATCTAAACAAAAATACATTTACATTGTTCCCATGCCGTAGTATCGTGATCATAATTAACGATTAATTGCAAGCTGGGGGAAACAGGGGTATTACATGTCGTTGAGTAACTCGAGCACCATCTGTCTAAACTTGGGCCAAACTTTGGAGAACTTGTTAGCGAATGTTTCCATAGATTATTCTACATATGTGCCCAACTCATGCTCCTGCACTATGACTAAAGAGGCTACAACAATTTATTTGCACAGGTAAGTCATCTGTTGAGTAAGCTCTTCATTTGTCTGGTTGGACAAGGAAATTCTCTGTTCTAGCTGATCTGTGGAGGCTCTCATGAAGGTCAACAACTATGGTGTAGGCCAAGCTTCGATATCTCTGTTGGTAGGTGGTGGAGGCACATGAAATTGTGACGTAAGTGGTTGGCCACTGGTGATAGAGAATTATGAGTTGCTAGGGGTCCCAATGGTATCAAGACTAGTTGACGTAGTGTGGAGGCTACGTGAAAATTGATCTTGGACTTTCTGGGGCAACATGCTAATTACATTGGAACGTTCTAGGAATAGCTCTAGAATGTAACAACACTATTGAGGATTGTGAGAAATGCGTGCCACTTGGCCTGTTATAGAAATCGTGCTGTGCATAGACTGTATCCTTTGGTATATCCATAACATCATTCTGCGGGTCTTGACCCATTTTATCCCAGACTTATGGCTTNTCGTCAAATGGGGAACAAATGATAGAGTGTCCTAAGAATAAATAGGGAGTTGGCTCATATAATCCTCAACCATAAGGGCGGCGTCGGTTGTAACAGGGTGTGGGGGTTGGGGGGAGTGGTTTTCGATGATGACAATGGGGAAAAAAGATGAAGTGGGTGGGGTGATACGAGTTGGGGGAGACTATGAGGATATGGGAATAACATTAGTGATGACGGGGTCAATGGTGCATTTGGAAGGAGAACTAGTGTGTTGCTTCTTAAGGGTAAAAGGCAACAGTAACAACCTCATGCAAGTCCTTACCTGAGATAGTGGTGTCATCTGGGATGTTAAGAAATGGTAGTGGCCTATACTTGGCCAAAGCCTCTTCATCTTATTCTTCTTCATCCAAATCTAAGGGCAAAAGTGGTCATTTCGAAGCAGCGATGGTGAAGGATCCTATAATTTTTGCTGATGTTGGGGCCTCTTACTGTGAAATGGCAAGTAAGTGATATTAACATCCAAAGCACTTATGCTCCTTCAGAACTCCAGGCCATGAAAAAACTTCTTTGTCTAGTGCTTTCTCTGTGAGATAGTACGACAATGGAGGAGTATGGAATTCATCGACTGTTGTACCAAGAGGCCACACAAAGGTGTTGTCTTGGTTCATTCTAAACCAGAGCTTCTTGGTATGGAAATTCAATAGATCTTGGGGAATGTATAGGAACTGAGTAACACCAATGAGGTAGTTAAACCACCGCATAAAGGAAACGTTATTGAAGGAGGAATTGACCTCATCGGTCTGGGCCTTCCAGGGTTCAAACCTCATCGCGAGTCGCATGTTTGTAGTCATCGCAATATCCCTTCCCATTCGTGGCCTCCATTTCCACATGGTGAGGGAAACTAAAAGGTACCCATAAATGAAATATCTGCCCTTCTCATGCGCATCTGCAGGGGATTGGAGAAATTCAACTCACAAGTACCGACACCGGTTCATGACATCTCCTTGTGCGCAAAAATACACCACTAAGAGTGCATCTAGTGTGCATTCACCTAGTGTATAATTCCTCATAAATTTATACGAAATCAAGGAGCATGCACAATAGAATGGTTCAGGCAGAATATGATCTAGCACGATGCATAAAGAGTAGGTTATCCCTTGGCATAGAGAGTAGGTTATCCCTTCTTCTTATTGCGCTTTATAGACCCTTGGAATCCCTTGGTGACATCTTCAACCTCCATTGATAGACCTGTAAGCTGGTGGATATATTTCACACGAATCAGATACTCTTGGTCCAACTATAGGGATTCATTGTGGATGTGAATGATGAGGAACCTGGTACAACACCTAACCTCGCCTGTGGTCCCAAACACGAGTAAGTCCCATAAATTCATAAGTGTGGACTCCCCGAGCAACACAAAGGGAGTCTTCCACTCCATACCAACAACTTCTGAGGGCAACAGAACATAGTCTGAGTAGACTTCATCTTTCATCTGCAGGAGTATATCAACATCCAAGAAATCGATGTGGACAAGGTGAGTTTTCTTGAATTTCCCCTGTAAATCACCCAGTATGGAAAATCGTGGATCAAAAAATTCTACAGAAACATAAATATTTGGGACAACACCATGAGTAGTTCCTCGTCTATCCATATTTGGAAATTGATGATAGTAAATAGACACGATAGGGGGTTGAGAAGAGAGAGATGAGTGCACATAAGGCTTAGTAAGCTCCAAAGCTAAGTATGCAACTAACTCGAAGAAATATAATAATGGTGAGCTGATGGTTGAAGATGATTTTATAGACAACATCAGAGAGGTTATGACATGAATTAGTTGCGAAGAGAACCAATCATGGGGATAATTCGACATTAATGTCGGATATGATGAGAGAAACATGACAAAATATACAAGGTGATTTGGGTAATAGCAAGCATGGCTACCGAGTGGAAGTTGATAAAATGCAATACTAAGAATATTTAATGACCCCACCAATGGTGAACCATAAATGTAATGATAGTTAGTGGGACTTAAATGAATTTTAACTAGCAATGATGAGACAACTAAGAAAAATGTACTAACGATCTTAATGAACGACGTGACTGAGACATAACATGAATTTCAAACTTGAAGGTTACTAAGTATGAATGGATTTGATTTAGACCTCCTCGACCACAAAGGTGATATATGGGTTGGAAAAATTGGCAATGACAACTAGACTCTATAACAAGTGACAGTTGGACACATCACTATTTTATTGACAGAAATATGAAACATCAACTAATGAAAAATCCTACCTACTGTATGCACTCTCGGGGGTAGGAGAATTGCAAAATTGCACTTATTGAGAAGAAATATAGGGCTTTAGGCATGTGCCATTCACCCATCCAGGATGAAGAATACCATCTAGTTGCACAAGCCTAATGACACTAGATTCACGTATTTCCACAACTATAAAGGTCCCAACCAATGCATTTGAAATTTCCCCGGATGTTTTTGATACTTGATGTCATATAATAGGACTTGGTCACCTTGCAAAAACTTCTTGGTCTTAATGTGCCTATCATGCCAAGCCTTCTGTCTATCCTTTTCCACAGTTTGATGAAAATCTGCTAAGAAGCATGATTACTCAAGTTCCATCAATTTTGCAATTGATTCATCGTCTGGAATTTTATTAGCTTGCACAATGAATAGACTTAGGGTTATAAAATAAATTGACACTACTACTTCTCATCCATATGCCAATTGAAACAAGGCATACCTATGTAATTTCTTTGTGGTGGTTCAGTAAGCCCATAACACAGTTGGAACTCTCTCATCCCAATCATCCTGATTGGTGCAACATACTTTAGTCAAGCCCCTCTCTAAGATCTTGTTGAATGCTTCTACTGTTCCATTAGCTTGTGGATGGTATGGGATGCTCTTGTGATTTTGAATAAAAAACTCTCTCGTGAGGGTTGTTACAGTTTCATTGATAAAGTGAGCTCCTTGATCACTGTTTAACTTTGAGGACACCCAAACCTGGTAATGATGTTCAAAAAATAAACTGTGCTGCTGTGTCTGTAGATCAATCCCAAACAAATTCTTCTTGGCCCAATAAGTCAAGTGATCTGTGGCGGTAATAATGTATTGTGACTTTGAATGCTTCGTAGGGGGATTTATCGGACCAATGTAATCAACAACCCACTTTTCAAAGGCCCACAGTGCTTGGGAAGGGTGTAAATGTAACTCATCGCGTCCCGAGGGATTACCAACTTGCTGATACATGTCATAGGACCTAGCATAATCTTTGGCATCCTTGAACAATGTTGGCCACCATAACCCTACTTATAGTATCTTCTAGGAAGTTGCATTTCTTCCTACGTGTTCTCCCGCAATTCCACTGTGACACTCCCAAAAAATATCAGGCAATTCATGGTCAAGTACACAACGTCTCAGTATGCTATCAAATATTAGTTTGTATAAGTGTCCCAAAATTAGTTGATATTCTGCTGCATCAAACACTAGTTGCCACTTTTGAGTTGCAGAATAACCTCCAGGGAAGGCACCCGTGCTCAGAAATAATACAATGTTAGACAAGTAATCAGGAATAACTTCCTCTTTGAAAATATTTGCATATGGGAGATGATCATCTATAGCTATGACACTCTCTCCTGACTCTAATCTAGACAAATGGTATAGACCCACATTTAACTTGATTGGATTAACAACGACTTCAAAAGAAAACTCTTGAAACAACAACAACCACCTCCAAATTCTACCTTCCAACATAGGATTTTTAACAAGATACTTCAAAGTAGGGTGATCACTAAAGAATTTAAAGTGACTGCCTAGCAAATACTATCTAAATTTTTTCAAAGTATATACCATTTCCAAACCTTCCCTTTCAGTTGTGGTGTAATTGCGCTAATCCTGGGAAATATTTCTGTTGGCAAAGTAGACGGGATGATCCAGGTTTCCTTCGCTAGTTTTTTCAAGGATATTCCCCAATGCAATGCTAGAAGCATCAATATGCACATGTAACTCTTCTTGCCAATTAGGATAGATGAGGATAGGAGAAGTACTTAGCTTTTCTTTGAGAGTATCAAAGGCTTGATCACATTCTGGTTTCTAGCTAAAAGCCTCAGATTTCTTTAACAACTTTTCGAATGGGGCGGCTATGCTGGCGTAATTTATGATAACCTTGCGATAGTAGCCCGTGTAACCCAACATTAATCACAAGTGTTTGGCAGTTGTAGGAGGAGGCATATTTAGTATCACAATGACTTTTGTAGGATCCACCAACACTCCTTCCTTGAATATGATATGTCCAAGCAGATTCCCAAACGGTACATAAAAATTACACTTCTTCAGGTTGAGGAAAATCTATAGCTATCTACAACGATCAAACATTAACCGTAGTAGACCCATGTGTTCCTTTAATAAACTTTATACGATCCAATTATCCATATATACCTCAAGAATCTTATGAATGAAATCGTGGAATGATGAAATCACTATATGGGAGAACACTGCTGGGGAATTCTTGAGCCCAAAGGGCATAACATTAGAGGAAAATTACCCCCATTCGGTATTGAATGTAGTCTTTTTCTTGTCTTCTTCTGCAATTTTGACTTGGTGATAGCCATATAATCCATCTATAAAGGAATAGGCCTCATTCCTTGCTACTTGATCAAGGACTTCATCACTAAAGGGAGTAGGAAAAGGGTCATGTACACAGGCTGGGTTTAAACTCCTATAATCCATATAGACTCTGATATTATCAGTTCCCTTCTTACTTTGGATTACAATAGGAATAATCCACTCAGCCTCATCCACCAGAAAGATTAGGCCAAATGATAATATTCTATCAATATCCTTCTTCATTTTTCTTTGACTATGGGATTTAGGCAACAGGGCCTATGTTTGAATGATTTTGAGTCAGGATTTAGTTCAATTCTCATCACCCCTAAGTATCCTTTAATCCCTTTTAATTATGAGAATCTTTTATGGAATAAATCCTCATATTCTTGCAACAGAGCTTGTATCATTGTCATGTCCTGCTCATCCCAATAATCCCCTATGGATTCCATCTTACGATGCTCCTCACTCCCTATGTTGAATTTTTGCAACCTCAGGGGTTGGGATTAGGAACTACGGACATCATCTGAAATATTGTCTTTAATGGCTCAAATTCCTTCAGATTCCTTAAATTTTAAATGCCTAAGTTCCTCTAAGTCGTTGGGATCTTCGTGGTCTCTATCAACCTTGCTACAAGCCATGGGTGTTCTTTCAAGGGATGGGTAAATGATATAATGAAGTATATACTCATGTTTAGGACATACTATAGGTAGATGCGTGCGCTTAATTTCATCAATAAATAGGATCCTTTTATTTTTTTTCAATACTAGGGTGAGTTTAGAAAACTTACCCGAAAATGAGAAATCATGGTAGAACTTGCTTTGAAGTACGTCCCAACAAGCAGTTTGTCTTCTAGTCTCTTCATGCACATACCAAGCATTCATAATTAGTCCCAAAGAATTAATAAACTGATGTACACAAAATTGAGAAGGTAGTTACACAACTTTCCATGCCTTGATACAATGCGCAACATGCTCCTTTGGATCAGAGGACCCATCATACACTTTTAGAGTTAGCATTGGATGCTTCAACTTCAAATCCTTACTCAAATGGTTTACCTATGACGACAAGATAAAGCAGTACTGAATAATGAGTTTAACCTCATCCCAAGAAGTTAGAGCTCCCTTATGAGTGGCCCACCACCTAGTTGGAGACGATTTTAATGCAATATCAAGTATTGAAATTCTTTTCTTTGGCACAACCTTATCCTCCAGAGCAACGAGAAAGCTGTGTAAACATGGAGTGCCATCATAAACATGATGTTCTCTAATCTCTGTCCCAATCCACTTGGTTGCTCTGATAGTTGCACAATGCCTTTAAAAGTTTTCATGCCTTCCTTATTGCCAATTATCAAAAGCTGCTTCTGAATCTTCACTTGTAGACTGAATGCTCCACCAACTTACTGACCCATCTGCAGTAGGTTTAATGTAGTCTGCTCGTTTTCATGTTGTCAGAGTGTAAATTTGATCTATGACATCTTGTTCCATATTCTCGTCTGCTGGATCAATATATCGAGGGCCTTGGTATGGGTCTAGAGGCTGGGTTACTTTTAGGCCATCCACTTCAAAAGTCATAATTTCATTCTTAATATTTATGACAAATTAATTCTCATAGGCCCAATCAATTCGCAATAAGGCTGGGTGTGGATCCTTTTCCCCCATTATTTATTTTACCTCAAATTCTTCCACAGTTTTAATGCCAACCAAGTCCACTTCAACGTTTTGCGGCCTCCCAACAAGATAAATGCAATATTGATTCACCATCCATAATTGAATAGGTGAATATACGAGCTTGGGATTTCCCATTGCTTCCCAAGTCTTCTTTGGCAGTATTTTGACATTAGAGACCAAATCTAACATGAAATCCCTAATTTCATAATTGTCTATATTGGCATTTAGTATAAATTCCCTTCTAGATCTCCTCTTCCTTCTCTGTACCCTACTTGTATTCCTCTCTGGAATATTAGCAACAATTATCTCTTCTGGGTGCTCTTCAGTCCCTAAAGTCAACTTGATAGTTTTCGAAAATTCTTAGTGAGTTATTCATCATCCAAAATTTCAGAGAATAGTTGGAACCACAAATCAATATCCTTTTATGATCTCCCTGAGGGGTCGTTCTGCACAACTGAATTTTCTGCGACCGTTGGTTGAAGCTCAAAGTTTGGTTTTGCGACTATCGATATGAAGGATTATACATTTGTCAAAACATTTCTATTGCATTATTAAATAACTCATTATTCCTTATGGGATCATACTTACATACGTAGGTACTACTTTTTGAATCTTAGTTTGATTAGGATTGTTAACATCAATATCAGTCCTTGGTCCTCTTCTAATAATAATGTTAATATTGGGATCTTTTTCTTCAACAATAAGTTTGGGTTCCAAATTAATCAAGTTATCCCCTATTTGCCTTGCACGATCTTCCCATTTGGTGATCAAATTAGGGCAATCCTCAGTGGCATGAGTATTATTTCTACAATGTATGCACCAAGGTCTTCTTGGGAGTGGAAAATATCTCACGAGATTCCATTGTTCATTGAAATTGTAACAATGAATTGGTCCTCTCCCACCAGTCCATCAACCTTTGAATCCTCCCCCACCTCTGCAACCTCCCCCAAACCATTGAAGAGCTTCATCGACCCTAAATGATGATCGATCAATCTGTCTACAAGAGGATCCAAGGCATGAAACTGCTTTGTTGTATGAGTAGGTGACCCACAAAATTCATAGTATATTGTATTTGGAACATGGGTATACTTTTGTAGAATGGGGCAGTGCCTAGGGGCGTGCCTATGACTCCTGTAGATTTATCAATACTCATGTTTCTAGCCTCATTGATGATTCAAGAAGGAATGCTACTAATTAGGGCCATGGAATGGTATTGTAGTGGTGACTTGCATGTCCCCTCTTGATGGTCCTACTTGTGGAGGTGCCATCAGGTGAGGAGGGGGTCTTGCACCACTCAGACTTGGACATTCAGTCGCTGTATGACCTTTGGTATAACAACCAATACACCATACCTTCAGTCTACCTACTTTCAAAAGAGTCAATTCTTGAATCTTGGTTAATGCATAAATCTGACCTTGCAATTGCAAGATATGGTGATCGTTAGGTGGTCTCAACACCCGCAAGCTTCCAGGATAGCCTGCCATACCCTCGATTTTCATAGCTTGCTCCAAGGCTTCCCCCAAAGTAGTTATCCTCTATTGAGTTAATGGGATTCAGGTTAATGGTAACAACCCCCGAATAAACCATTCTCGCTGGTGGTATTCATGGATAGGGTTTTCCAGTTTCCCTATCACATCCTTACACCGTTGATTATATTCCCATGCAGACTCACTATGTTAGCACCTAAATCTACCCTGTCAATTTTTTTTTTTGAACCTTCTTCAAAATTTTCCTAGCCTCATGTTGCCTCAATTTTAATTTGTTTTATGTAGTGAAATATCTTGATTTTTTCAAAAGCACTTGCTACAAGAATTTTAAACTTCCGGTAGCAAAATGGATGGATTTTTAGAAGGACATGCTACAAGAAGTTCCTCATTTAATTGGTAGGGAGTATTTTCTAGAATAAGAATGATTCACAACAAGAAATTCTAACTCTCGAGATACCCAACACAGTCTTAAAGTCAAAACTAAATTTCAAGTCCTCACCATGTTCTATCACAAATGTGCCACCTAACAACAACCGAGCCACTGAGTGTCAAGTACGCCAAGGAGAACACATAGGTCAACATAAGAGAACAACGTGTTGACAAAGTCATGGATATTTTTTTATCATTTATTGTCATGAGAATTATTTTGTCTTGCATGTGGAATATATCTCAAATATGGAAAATGTTCCCCTTGTGCTCAGGAAAGTGCCCAGGTGTTAAAGATCTAGGTCATATGGTGTAAAGGGAGGCCTTTCCATGGAAAATGAAACAAACATCAAATTTGCCTAGCTGAAACTATGTATCCATAGGTGTTATAGAGTCGATTTTCAAGAAAAATCTCATCGATGTAGGAAATTTTAACTTCCGGTAACGAAATTGGTGAATTTCCTAAAGGAGGCGCTACTGGAAGTTCTGAAAATGACATTTTCAAATATTACTCATTGGTTTCCCCATTTTCATCATCCAAGAGAGAAAAGGGGAACATGGGTTTTTATTTAGAAGCTATGAGATGGTTTTATGCCCCTGAGATCATGCCCATACCTCTTCGAAGCAACCCATATATCCAGTCAAAGATTTCCGTCATTCATGTCATTTTCCAGGCAACAAAATTCATGCTTGATTTACGAGCAAATGGTAATGAATCTGGAAAATCCGGATCATGGGTTTTTTCTAGAACGAGCCAAATTGAGTTATAGGATGGTTGTTTAATGAAATAATGAACAGTTTAGGAGATGTGGGTGAATCTTCGAAGACATTTTTTCTAGATTTTCTAGATTTCCGCCCAGTCAAAAGTTCTATTTCCAGATTTCTATGCAGAGCTTTATCAATTGATGATTACAGGTGGTAGAGCACACATTTTTTTTTTTTTTTGGTCAAGCAACATATCTCTTATATATTGGTAATATGGAAACATCAAGTTATTAAAAGAAGGGATATAATAGCTAGCAAATAGAAGTATCGAGTCTTATTTAAATTCTCATCTTCATTGTTATTCTTGGCAAAAAGAGATTCCATATTTCAAAGAGAGTGAACAGTAATTGAATCAATTCCATATTTGAAAGATCAATGAAGCATCTTCGACAAACATTTCTAGATTTCTTGTGACAAATCATAGATTTTATCTATTTTTGGGTTTATGGATAGATTTGTTTTCAAAAAACTAGTAACAACTTGTAGATGTAATTTCTTATAAATATTATCATTTGTAATGTAAGTGGACATTGCTTTTGGAAGAGAAGGGGGTTGGTCCCGGGTTTTAGCATCTGATTTTAAAGTTATATTTTTTCAGAATTGCAGACTAATGCCTATGTCTCATTATTGAAGAATTCCCGTGAGTTCAAATTCAGATTATCTCTCTTATATTTTTTTACACTCTTTTCCTTCTCATTTGAATGAGATGATTATTTATGTAGAATACATTAATGGTCTGTGATCTATAGATTCTTGAGCAGTAAATCCTTGTTGTGATTTCCTATATGTCGTAAGTTTCATTCAAGTACTTCTATTCATAATTGGAAAGCATTTCTGGTTATTAAATACTCATTCTTTTGAATGTATTGATTAAATAACATGTGGGATTGATATATTCTATATGTATTTCTCTTTTCTTCCCTCTTTCACTCTT
>ML826678.1:19896-33331 GCA_009831015.1 Picea engelmannii
TCACGTGGATCCTCATGGTTGAGGAGAAATGAATTTTTGAAGATGACAAAGTGAATTGAAGAAGGAAGTACATGTAGGCCCCGAAGATAATTAAAGAAAAGAATTACAAAATAAGAAAGTGTCAGGTCGACCCTAATGTTAAAAGGAAGTGACGTACATGGTATAAATAAATATCATTATACATTCATTTCAAATACAAGTCAAATTTAAGAGGAAATCGGAAGTAAAGAAGGCCAGATTTCAAGGGAGGATGAAGTCTTTTGGTGATGTGTTCTAAGGTATGTTATTTTCATGTCATCTTACCATTTTCTCTATAAAGTTTTTTCTAGAACGATTCAGATAGTGAAATGGCTATGGTATTGAGAAGACATGTCAAGGTACCTATGGTGAAATTTTCATCTCTTTATTCTCTATAATTATGGAGATACACTCTGTGGAAGATAGGGTTTTTGACTAGTCCTAAAGCTAGTCAATAAACATGTGTTCCAGGTAAAACAATCATAAATTATTCATAGAGAATCCAAATGATGTGGGACCAATTTCATTGGAAAGAGTATCTAATGTAGTTTCTTGTGTGAAATTTTAAGAATCAAATGTTAAATATTTAGTGTGGGGCATGCTATACAAGTTCAGTCTCCTGAATAAACCAAAATTGAATAAGGTCTACCATTCTTTCTATAACTTCCTTTTGGGGAGGATTCAGGGAGTGAAACTTGGAGAAGTTTCATAAAATACACTTAGTAATATTATCTATAGGATCAGAGTATTCCAAGAATTTAAGAATTGCATAAGTTGAAGAATTCTCATGAAGCATTATCAGGTTCTATGTGATGGTTCGTTGATGGTGATGATTTAATGTAAAGTTTTATTATCTCTCATATATTCTTGGGTGGAAGGAAGGGGCAAGGATGGAGAGTTAAACCCTCTCTTGACATTGGAGGATTGTATCTTCCTCTTGGAGGTTTATCCCTCCCTTTATATTTGGAAGCTGTAGCTACCTTTGGAAGTCATTAATTCCCTTGAACAATAACTATTGATTATTTCTCATATATTGTACATGGTGTACTGTGGTGTATTGGTGTAACTCTTATACTATTGTTCATTTCTCATTGGATATAATTGAATGGTTTAAGTATAAACTTGAAAAAGTTTTTAAATTTTACTTGATACTGATTCAGCCCCCTCTCAGTATCAACAATTGATATTGGATCAGGTTACCTTTAGTACAATTTAACCATTGGAAGGAAGATCCTAAGCAGAAATGGAAGACACCATTCCAAATGGGATTCCACCATTTTATGGACAAATTTTGAATACTGGAGTAATAGAATGGAAACTTACATGAAATCTCTTGGGGAAGATGTTTGGTTCTAAGTTGATTCAGGATACAACCCTTTAAATAAACCAAAGACTGCAGCTCAGAAGGAAGCAAAAAGGAATAACAAATTGGAAATAGATACCATCCTGGATGGATTCATAGATTCATTGAAATCCAAGGTGGGATCATGTGCATTATCAAAAGAGATTTGGCACAAGCTAAAAGACCTCTATGCAAGGGAAGAAGCATGAGAAGAAAAAGAAGTTGAAGCAAATTTCAACATCTCAGATTTCAATGAAGCAAATAGAGGTCAGTTCTTTTTCTTTAATTGTGAAGGAGTAGGACATGTTGAATTTGAATGTCCTCATCCAAGGATTGAAAGATATGACAATGAAGAAGAAGAAAATAATGAAGTAGAAATGATTCAACAAGAAGATGAGAATCTTAAAAAATTGATGCATGTTGAGATTGAAAATAGAAAGCTCAAAGACACGTGTAGAAAACTAAGAAGTGAATTGGGTAGTTATGAAAATATAGTTGTAATCTTAAAGAAACAATTAGAATACTTTTAGAAACTAAGAGAAGAAACCATTTCCTTGAAAACTCTACTCGAAGAAGAAAGAAGAATAGCAGAAGTAAAGAAGGTCCAAATGATAAAGAAAGAATAATATTGTGAGAAACTTGAACAAAAAGTTGTCTCATTGAGGAAGAGCTTAAGTAACTCTCAAGTGCCAAAATAATTAACACATCTTGGATGCATGGGTGAAACTTCATACAAAGAAGATGAAAATACCAACAAGAAGGTTGAAGAAAGAAAGACACAGACAGTTGATGAGAAGTGGACCAGGATACCAGAAAGAAAGAATGATTACAAAAGAGATGAATATCCAAGAAGACATCCTACCTTCATGAATCAAAGAAGATTCAATCGGTATGAAGGAAACTACAAAAGAGTAGATCATGAACCCAGATGGACTACATCACAAAGAAGGTCACTTACTCCTAGGTATCAAAATTTCTTTCTTGGTCATTGTTATACATGCAATTTTTTTGGACATAAGGCAATTAATTGCAGAATCAATGAAAGGAACAAATATGCAAAAAACATGAATGGTGTAAATAGAATATATGGAAATAATCGTGGATTTGTCAACAAAAGTTATAATTCATTTTATTCATTGATGGAAAAAAATATTGTTTGCTACAAGTGCAAATAGCTTGGTCACAAAGCACGATATCACAGATATATGAATGAAGATGTTGCTATGCCAACCACAGTATGGAGAAGGAAAGAGATTCCAAACAATGAAGATTGTCGAATAGAATTAGCCACTGAAGAATGTAAAGAAGGGGATGAATGGTACATAGACAATGGATGTTCTTCACACATGACCGGGGATCAAGACAAATTCATCAGCTTGAAGAGAAAGGCTGGCAATGTTGCATTTGGAGATGACTCATCTGCCAAAATAATTGGAGAAGGTGTAGTACAGCTTGGAATAAAAAATGTAAAAGAAAAGAATGTTCTATTGGTTGGAGACTTGAATCATAATCTACTCAGTGTTAGTAAAATGTGTGATCAAGGATACACTTTTACGTTTGACTCCCGAAAATGTAAAATCAGAGAAAATAACTCAAGAAGATTGGCTACAACTGTAGAAAGAAGATCGAACAAAATATACATCCTAGACATGAAGAAGAGAGAGAAGACATAAGCCACACAAAAGGATTCTAAGGAAGAAAAAGTCCCAAAGACCAAAAATAAGGATGAATTATTATTGAGTGCCACATGTTCAGGGGGAGCAGATCCAAAGAAGAGAGTTACATTTTTCCATTCAAATTAGGGGGGAGAAACCCTACCCTTTTCCATTGATGTCAAAGGGGGAGATAAATTGGGATAATGATGATAGGGGGAGCATGCGCTTTTCCATCAATGACAAAGGGGGATATTGTTGGAAGATTGGTTGTTGTCATTGATGTCAACCCTAGTCATTGGTTTTGGAAAGCAAGATTGATGAAGGTATTTGGACATGAAAGGACAATTCACATGAAGATACAACACCCATGGATGGATAGTATACATCATGTTGTTTCTGGTGGTATGTAGAACGTCACGTGGATCCTCATGGTTGAGGAGAAATGAATTTTTGAAGATGACAAAGTGAATTGAAGAAGGAAGTACATGTAGGCCCTGAAGATAATTAAAGAAAAGAATTACAAAATAAGAAAATGCCAGGTCGGCCCTAATGTTGAAAGGAAGTGACATAAATGGTATAAATAAATTTCATTATGCATTCATTTGAAATACAAGTCAAAGTTCATAGGAAATCAAAAGTAAAGAAGGCCGAATTTTAAGGGAGGATGAAGTCTTTGGTTATGTGTTCTAAGGTATGTTATTTTCAGGTCATCTTACCATTTTCGCTATAACTTGTTTTCTAGAACGATTCAGATGGTGAAATTTATATGGTATTGAGAAGACATGTCAAGGTACCTGTGATAAAATTTTTATCTCTTTATTCTTTATAATTATGGAGATACACTCTGTGGAAGATAGGGTTTTTTACTAGTCCTGAAGTTAGTCAATAAACAGGTGTTCTGGGTAAAACAATCATAAATTCTTCATAGATAATTCAAATGTTGTGGGACCAATTTTATTCAAAATATTATGAACTTCAGTTTCTTTTGTGCATGTTTCAGAATCTGATGTTAAATATTGAGCGCGGGGCATTCTGTACAAGTTTGGTCTCATGAATAAACCAGAATTGAATAAGGTCTACCATTATTTCTATAACTTCCTTTTGGGGAGGATTCAAGGAGTGAAACTTGGAGGATTTTCATAAAATACATTGAGTAATATTATCTACAGGATCAGAGTATTCCAATAATTGAAGAATTGCATAAGTTGAAGAATTCTCATGAAGCATTATCAGGTTCTATGTGAAGGTTGGTTGATGCTGATGATTTAATGTAAAGTTTTATTATCTCTCATATATTCTTAGGTGGGAGGAAGGGGCAAGGATGGAGAGTTAAACCCTCTCTTGATATTGGAGGATTCTATCTTCCTCTTGGAGGTTTATCCCTCCCTTTACATTTGGAAGCTGTAGCTACCTTTGGAAGTCATTACTTCCCTTGAACAATAACTATTGATTATTTCTCATATATTGTGCATGGTGTACTGTGGTGTATTGGTGTAACTCTTATACTATTGTTCATTTCTCATTGGATATAATTGAATGGTTTAAGTATAAATTTGAAAAAGGTTCTAAATTTTACTTGATACTGATTCACCCCCCTCTCAGTATCAACACTATAAGAAATCAATTATAAATAAGATTATGATGAAGGAACATGATTTGACTCTTTCCGGGGAGAAAAAGACATCACATAAATTAAACAAGAAGATGATGAGAATTTTGATAAATTAAAGCATGTTGAACAAGAAAATAGCAAGCTCAGAAACATAAATAGAGATTTGAAAATTGAATTGTCAAATTGTGGAGAAGAAAATCATGAGCTTGAAAATACAATTAACTTCTTGAAGGAGAAGTTAGAATATTATGAGAATTCAAAAGAAGAATTGGACCGCAAAAGAAAAGAGTTGATGTTGACAACATAAAAAAATTGAAGAATTTTGAAAAAAGTACTGAAAAGATGGATGAAATTCTTAACAATCAGAGGTCACCGGATGATAAGATAGGAATTGGATACAATAACAGTATGAAGAAAACAAACACAGATAAATCAAGAAAGGAAGTTGAAAGAAATTCTAGGAGCTATGTAAATTCCTTAAGAAGTGGAATCAACAATCAAGAAGATATTTAAGAACAAAAGGAACAGTATAGAAGATCATAATTCAGAAGGAGTGAAACATAAATAAGGTCCTTTCCTACCAGTTATGAGAACAATCAAGAAGTAGTTGAATAACAATAGGAACATAACACCTCCAATTGGAATAGAAGGCCGAAATTCAGAAGGAGTGAAGCACGAAGAAGGTCACTTCCTATCAGGTGTGAGAATATATTTCTTGGTCATTGTTATACTTGCATAAACTTTGGACATAAAGTAATTCACTGAAAAATCAATGCAAGAAACAACTATGTGAGAAACAAAAATTATTATGGATATCTAAGGAAAAATCATGTAAACGATAGAACTAGAAATGATTATGGATATGTCAACATAAATTACAATCCATTTTATCCATTGATGGATCAAAATGTTATATGCTACAAATGAAATAATCTTGCTCACAAAGCACAATATTGCACAAAAATGAAAGAAAATTCTCATATCATAAAACCAACTACAATATGGAGGAAGAAAGAGAATCCAAACCAGGAAGATTTTTGAATAGCACTGATCGTTGAAGACAAAGAAGAAGAAAATGAATGGTACATAGATACTGGGTGATCAACACACATGACTGGGGACCAAACAAAATTCATCATATTAAATAAAAAGGGTGGAAGTGTTGCATTTGGAGATGACTCATCTATCAAAATACTTGGAAAAGATGATAAATCTTGGAAGTGAAAATGTAAAATTCGAAAATGTCCTCGTGGTTGAAGATATGAAGCATAATATCCTAAATGTCAGTAAAATATGTAATAAAGGATACACTCTTATCTTTTATTCCTGAAAATGTGAAATTAGAGATGAAGACTCAGGAAGATTGGTTGCAACAAGAAGAAGACCAAATTGCAAATACATCCCAGACAACGAAAAGAGAAAGAAAATTGAAGTCACACAAAGAATCTTTGAGAACCATATCAAATAAGGAAAGGATAAGAATACAAAAAATGATATAATAATTACTATTGAGTGCCATATGCTCAGGGGGAGCATCCCCAAAGAAAAGAGTCACCTTTTTCCATTGATGTCGAAGGGGGAGAAAAACATTAGGAGCATGATGACAGGGGGAGAGTAGGCTTACAGGGGGAGCATAAGTGTTGTCATCAATTAAAAGGGGCGATATTGTTGTAAATTGGTTTTCATTGATGTCAACCCTAGAACAAGAAGTCAAGTGAAGAAGCCTACATATGTCCAAGATGAAGATTGCAAGATGAAGATTGTTGAAATCATTATTTGTGGTCAATTTGGATACCCTATATTTGAGGTAATTTTTACCCTACATGAATAAATTAAATGAAATAATAATTTACATGGTTGGAAGTATTATTCTGAGACCTATCCAGTGGTATATGGAAGTCCCTCTAACTCCCTAGGAATGAGGAGATATGATTTTTTTCGTCCGACAACCCAGACAAAAAATTAAGGACAGATCAACTAGGTCAGCCCATAAACTAAATATAGGGACACAAATACTATAAATACAAGATGGATTTTTGTATTTTTAGAGAATACAAGCTTGTGATATCTTAGAATAAGCTTGGTAGTGAAGGAAATACGAGGATAAAGAGCTCTTATGAAGGATATTTTCTAGTCTTATGGTGATGTTTCGATCATTGCTATGGTTTCTCTATAGTATGGAATGTTGATTCTTTGCACAAGGTTATATGGCATTGTTCGCGTTTATGTGTGGGGCCATGTGGACCTGGGATATCTAAGTGGATCCAATTTCTAAGTGAGCCCAATTTGATGATGATGATGTATCAATGATAGTGAAAAAGACAATGACATTGACAATGACAGTCTATGTGGACCCAGTTTGATGATGATGATGTATCATTGACAACGACAAAAATGGGTTGATTCTATCATGTATATTCAAGGGAGGAAGGAAGGGGAAAGGAAAATGGAGTTGGAGCCTTCTTCTAGTTGGAGCCGGAGAATCTAGGGAGTTGTATCTTCCTTCAAGTTGAAGCCTCATTCTAGTTGGATCTCGAGAACTTGGAAGTTGTAGTTTCCTTTGAATGAAATATTTTATTATATAAGAAAAAAATCAAGTGGATTTCCACTTATATCTATTGTGCATTGTGTGTCTCTTTTTCTTCTCTTCATTGGATGTATTACTTGATTGTAAAGTAAAGTTGTAAAAAATGATAAATTACACTTGATATTGATTCACCCACCCTCTCAGTATCAAAACAAGGGCCCCGTTTATAGATACTTTGGGGATATGAAATTCCTCCTCATCCCCAAAGAGCTATTCGATAATCCCTCTTAAGGTGAAGAAGAGGAGGTGTATGTATGTGATTTACAAATGAATTGACGCCAATTCATATTATGGCTACACGAATGACGAGAAAATATGTTGGAGATATTCGAGCAACCCATGGAGGCGAATATGAGAGGTAGAGCATTGAGAAAGTGACAAAGAATTGATTCCATGTGCTAATTATGAGTGGCACTGAAGAGTGGCCTATGTGTTTGCCTCTACAAAGGAAAACCCCCACAAAAATTTAATTGTAGAAGTTAGCATACTTTGTCAATTAAATTACTTCGCGATGCATTTTTACGTAACAACCGCTCTAGTTTGATTTCAATTGCACTGGTGAGCTATAAACAATATAGCACACATGTATATTGTGATTTTTTAAATCATGTTAATGTTGTTGTTGTTGTTTGATTTATAAAATGTATAATAAGTACACTAATGATTTATTTGTTTTTAAATTAAATATAATATGTATCATTCATTAGAATTTAGAGTTTCCATATAATGTTTAACTTTAGTTTTATGAAATCGTTTACTTTAGATTGTAATTGTGAAAACTTAAACTATTAATTCCATATAATGTTAAATTCATCTTCAAGGTGAATTGTTTAATTTTCAACAAGATACAATATGTTGATTAAACATGTTTACAAAGAAAAAATACTTTTATGAAATGTTATTTTGTCATTTATTTTATTGATAACATTATAATAATTGTTCATAATTACATTTATAATTGTTGTTAGCGTCGGAAGACACTCCTGGATTGCAGCAAGAGCAGAGCCCAACGCCCATCAGTTTTATGTCACGAGTAATGTAATGGGGGTGGTCGAATGGATAAAGACCCAGAAAAGTATCGCTTTAACTCAGGAGACCGGGTCTGGTATGTAGAAAACAAGGGAGGTCTTGATCCAACTTCCGTCAGCAAGTTGAGTATAAGATGGGTAGATGGAAGACTTAATGAGATCCTCTTGGTCTAGAGTTTCAAGGAACTGAAAGGTGACTCGATTGGATCCTCCAATTCCGAGCCATTCCAGCGTTGAGAAAACACAAGAACTGATTAGAAACAATGCACTATTATAGTGATCCAACCTACATCATCCTATAACAACGCAACTCGACTGGATCCTCCAATTTCGAGCTGTTCTAACACAGTGTAAACAAAGAGATGGAAAGAGGCTGACATCCATAAAGTAAGAAGTCTCAAATGCCAATACATAACTAGAGCGACCAACGCTTCATTAAAACTTTACAATCGAGAGCCTAGCTCAACCGTCGACCCTTACAAAATGGCAAAAATGCCTACATATAGTTAAAACAAAAAAACAACAATGAAAACGAGAAACTGCATTAAAAACATTGTGTCTGCATGTCTTCTGGCAGTCTGTGCATGCAGACTCTGGACGATTGTGCACTTATGACAGATGCAATCAGACTCCTGACTGTCCTACAGCTGAATTGACGTGCCTTTAGTCCTTTGCTGGACTTTCCATTTATGGCGGACATGATGTTCAATCACCATCAACTGCCACAATAACTGCTTCCTTGGGATTGGGAACGACCTCGGTCAAATCTGTACTCAGATGACATGGCGACCTTTCTTTGGATGCTGCTTCGTTGGACTGCTGCGAGGGGACCCCTATGGCAGATGTGGATGAGGGTATGACGGGGGTGATGGATAGGACATAGGTGGAAGTAGCATGGAGCGCAGGGGTACAAGTGGATACGGAGTAGAGATGACCATACTGGTGGAGGTGACTGGGAGAGAGAGAGAGACACATGGCAGGTGGTGAGTGGATGATGAGATGGGGATAGACCATGTGGACGTAGAGAGGGGAGATGGACAGATGTCGAAGGAAGAGGAGGGGACAAAGGAAACGGGCCATGTCATGCGGTCAAGTGGAGAACAGGTGGCAGGGGAGAAGACGGCATGGAAGTTGACACAAGAGGAAGGGGGGCCCCACATCAATACCACACCATTCTGGACCACCCCCCCCTTATTAAAAGCAGAATGGAAGAAGGGGTCCAGAATCGCCTGAGCGTCGTTGATCTAGGCACCTCAATATCGGATGTTCGAGAGATACGCACCCGATTTAGGACCCCCCCTATTAAAGGTAGAAAGGTAAGGGGGGTTAGGAATCGCTTGAGGATCATCGATCTGGGCGCCCTAATCATGGTCGTTGAGAAATGCGTGGCCAATTCTGGACCCCCCCCTCCACTTTAAAGGTAGAATGGTGAGGGTGCTTTGGAATCCGATCCTGACAGCAGATCTGGGCACGCAGATCCTGGCCACCCATATTTGCTCGTTGCTTATCCAAATATGCATTTGGGCCCCAATCTTAGGGTAAGTGGGTTTTTACCCCGCTTCTTCACATTTTTCCCCCAAAGGGGCTTATCTTTTAGGAAAACACCCCCTTTACAAGATATTTTGCTAACATTAGGCTCCATGGGGGATAGAGTCATCCCTGTGATGCTCTAAGAACTCATTTTGTAGCTTCAATGCCTTGTTGTTGGGCTATGGAGTCAAGCTCAAAAAAACCCCAGCCGAAAATGCAGGCTAAAAAGTAAAAGAAAAACAAAATAAACATACATGCTCAAAGGAGCTTATTTATGTATAGTCCTAAACTAATAAAATCCTTTACATGGGGCTAGGTGAAAACAAACTTCCACCATAGCCATTCAAGCAACTTCCTAAACAGAAGCCTCTTCAATTTGTCAGTGATGGATAACAGACGATGTAACCAGGACATCAGAATGGTTACATCCTTTAATTCATCTTCAAGGGCTACCGTGAAGATGAAGGTGGGTGAATCCAAGGCATAAAGGAAATGCCACTCCATGTACTCACTGACAGGGTCATAGAATGAGTGGCAAATTCTGGAAAATTGGTGACATACAGCATCCTCTGCTATACAATTGTTCACATGTGGCTGACTATCTCTGATAAGCACAGGTGGGTGGAAAACTAGCGTAGGTTCACTGATCTCAGGTGGTGGCTGCTCGCTGACTAGCTCTGGATAGAAAATGAAATGTGAGCTCAACTGCTCTTCTGGTTCTTCTTTCTCTTCCTCTCGGCTCTCCCCCGGGTCAGATTCATAATGGCCATAGACAAGACTCGTGGGAAAGCTATGCTCTTCCTCATGATGCTCAACACCTTCTGAAGGTCTGGGATGGCTGATTTCTTCTTGATACTTTCCTTTAGCGAACAAAGGATAAGGCTCTGTGATCTGTTCTTTACCCGAATGATCATCAAAGTTGGGTGAGCACAAAACTCCCCCATCTTGTAAAAAGGGAATGGTCTCCTGATCCTTCTTCTCAATCCCAAATGTAAATACATCATGGGAAATCTCATGAAGGAAGAAAAAACAATTCTCTTCCACAATGGATTCTTCCTTTAAATCTGATACAGCAGGCTCATCGGGGGCATATGCTAACGCATCTAAGAAATCTTCAAAAATCTCATTCAAAAGAGTTGCCTAGAAAATCTGCCTAGAAGACTGGAAAATCCTCTCCATTGTCTTCAGATTCCAACTTTGCACGTTGGGCAGAGAGAGATATCACCTGCTCCACTAGTTCACTCAGAGAATCTTCTTCCTCACTGAGATCTTCACCATCATCCATTGTAGAGATACCAGGAGCATCTTCTTCAAAGGCTGGAAAATCCTCTGCATTGTCTTCAGATTTCAACTTTTCTAATTGGGCAGAGAGATATTTCACTTGATCCATCAGCTCACTCAGGGCATATTATTCCTCCCTGGGATCTTCATCACTTTCATAACCTTTCTCTAATGCAGACGAATGGGGAGGAGAAAGGCCAGATTTCTGATCTAGGTCATCAGGATCATCCTCATAGCCTACGTCAGAAGCAGCTTTATCTTGTATATAGTTGTGGTATCCCTCACAACAGTTATGAAAAATCAACTCAGAGGTATACAACTTCTGACAATAGGCAGTGAAAGCTACATGGAATTCACTGAGTGAAGAAATGCTAGCAGGGGGTAAAGAATGATACCATTTATGTGCATCCCCTGCTAACGAGAACATGAACATTTTCAGTAATACATCCTCATGATGTATCTCCCACTGATGCATGAGTTCATGAAACTCACTGAGGTGCTGAGCAGGGTTTTCCTCTTCATGCTCTCTAAATATGGGAAAATAATCGCACCATTCATTCAGAGAAGGGACAACATTAGGAAAACCAGGAATAGCAGAAAAATTAAAAGGAGCAAACCTTCGAGATAGGATTTTCTCCATTCCAAACCAGTGGAGTCGCCAATCGATCCTCGAATCATGGAGTCGCCAGGTGAAAGATGTGCAGCTTTGAATGTCACTGGTCTTTGTTCACCATCAAAGGCCAGATCCCACATTGTCATTACCCCAGGAAGCTTCTCAAGCTGAGAAAGAAGTTGTTGAAACCTTCTCGAGAAAGCTCCTCTGGGTCAGCTTCCAGGCGTGCTAAAGTAGCCAAAACAGAAACAGTGATGTGGAAACCTTGGGGTTGCCATAGTGGAGTCGCCAGGTGCACAATAACAATCTTTAAGGGCTCTGATGCCTGATGCACCTTCAGAATCAGAGGCTCAATGTTGTTCAATCCCAGGGAAAATCTTCATATTCATCCCCAACAATGGTGCCATAAATGTTAGCGCTAGAAGTCACTCCTGCATTGCAGTAGGAGCAGAGACCGACGCCCATCAGTTTTATGTCACGAGTAATGTAATGGGGGTGGTCGAATGGATAAAGACCCAGAAACTTATCGCTTTAACTCAGGAGACTGGGTCTGGTATGTAAAAAACAAGGGAGGTCTTGATCCAACTTCCGTCAGCAGGTTGAGTATAAGATGGGTAGATGGAAGACTTAATGAGATGAGTGATCAATACTGCCTCAGGCATCAGGCCTTCGGTGGCTTGAGGAGGAAAAACTTAGAGGACAAGATCCTCTTGGTCCAAAGTTTCAAGGAACTGAAAGGTGACTCGACTGGATCCTCCAATTCCGAGTCATTCCAACGTTGAGAAAACACAAGAACTGATTAGAAACAATGCACTATTACAGTGATCCAACCTACGTCATCCTATAACAGTGCAACTCGAATGGATCCTCCAATTCCTATTTGTTCTAACACAGTGTAAATAGAGAGATGGAAAGAGGCTGACATCCATAAAGTAAGAAGTCTCAAATGCCAATACATAACTAGAGCAACCAACGCTTCATCAAAACTTTACAATCGGGAGCCTAGCTCAACCCTCAACCCTTACAAAATGGCAAAAATTCCTACATATAGTCAAAACAAAACAACAACAACGAAAATGAGAAACTGCATTAAAAACATTGCGTTTTCATGTCTTCTAGCAGTCTGTGCATGTAGACTTTGGATGATCGTGCACTTATGACAGATGCAATCAGACTCCTGATTGTCCTGCAACTGAATCGATGTGCCTTTAGTCCTTTGTCGGACTTTCCATTTATGGCAGAGATGATGTTCAACCACCATCAACTGCCACAATAACTGCTTCCTTGGGATTGGGAACAGCCTCAGTCAACTCTGTACTCGGACGATGTGGCGACCTTTCTTTGGAATCTTCTTCATTGGACTACTACGAGGGGACCTCTATAGCAGATGTGGATGAGGGTATGATGGAGGTGATGGATAGGACACAGGTGGAAGTAGCATGGAGCGTAGGGGTACAAGTGGATACAGAGTAGAGATGACCATACCGGTGGAGGTGACTAGGAGAGAGAGAGAGAGACACATGGCAGGTGGTGAGTGGATGATGATATGGGGATGGACCATGTGGAAAGAGAGAGGGGATATGGACAGATGTCGGAGGATGAGGAGGGGCCAAAGGAAATGGGCCATGTCATGCGGTCAAGTGGAGAACAGGTGGCAGGGGAGAAGACGCCACGGAAGGTGACACGACAGGAAGGGGGGCCCCACATCAATACCACACCATTCCGGACCCCCCCCCCTTCTTAAAGGCAGAATGAAAGAGGGGGTCTGG
>ML826678.1:42891-59161 GCA_009831015.1 Picea engelmannii
TTTATTCAGTACAGGTACAAAGTTGTGATTATTTCAAGTTAGGGTTGTTGACTAATCCAAAACTAGTCATGGTTGAGACAAGCAGTTGATGAGTTGGTACATACATGAGGTGTATAGTTGATGATGTTGGTACATATTGATGAGTCATTGTTTATGAGTAGTTGACACATGATTGGTATATACTTGGTACATGGTTGGATGCACCTGCTTATGGTACAGGTTTATTACAGGTTGTTTGGCACATGTTGGTGCATGGTTGATGGTCTTGTTTATGGTACAGATTGATATCTATTGAGGATTGTTGCCTCATCTCAGTTGGTGCTGAGAATGTAAGATGAGCCTTGCATATAGAGCTGGTGCTCTTGTAGAGTTTTACTCTATTCAGTTGTTGCTGAAAAACCCCCGGATTGAAGTCAATAATAAAAACAAGAATTGTACATACATCTTGTGTTCTCTGTGGAGATGATTTGTTGATGATATATTGCTGATATATGTTGCTAATATGTATTCACATCTAAATGATTATTAATGAAAACAATGAGTAATGAGTAAATGTCGAATTCTAACTAATGAGTTTTGTGTAAGAGGGAAGTTTTGGGAAAAAGATCCCCACACTCATTCACCCCCAAAACCTAAGTGGGTTAGAAGCATATGAATATAAAGCCAACTAAATCGGTCATAGGATTTTGAGATGTAAATATTAAATATTTTCCATTTCAAAGTACGAGACTTTAGGCTATGCATCACCTCCTACGTCACCTCGATAGCTCTATTAATTTTCCTACCTTCCAAAAAACAAAATTGTTCCCAGAAGATATTCTTTGAAAAGATGGCCTTGATTCTTCTTGCTATGATTTTGGAGATCACTTTGTAAATTCAATTACAAAGAGAGATAGGCTTAAAGTCATCCAAGGAAGAAGGATCATCATATTTTGAGATGAGAGCAATGGAAGTGGAGTTGAAGAGAGGATGCATGTGTCATTCAGATCAATATTCTTATATTACCCATAAGATGTTTGTCCTAATGAGTTCATATATCCAAATACAGGATTCTATTGTACAACCATCTGGACCTGGGATTTTATCCTTCTGAAAGTTGTGGATTACTTCCTTGATTTCATCTTCCGAGACTTCCTAAAAATGAGATATGTTTTCATCTTTGCCAAAAAATATGAGGAAGTACAGTGCCATCCTCACAATGTCATCCATTGATACCCTTTGGTTAGATTTTAACAAAGAATGGAAGTATTCCTTACCTATACGATCCATTCCATCTGTAATGTCCCCAAGGCCGAGCCCTTTACAAATCTGGTTTATGAAATGAATTGTAAATATGTTTTATAGGCTGGTGAGACAAGTTTATATAAGTCGATGGCCTTATGTGATTGTTAGGCTAGAGAGCCTAAGGGTTGAAGGCCAAGAGCCTGATTTTGTACCTGTATGTATGCAACACATTAATAAAAATATAAACACCACCACATGCAGGCTGGCACGATGGATGAGTGATGGGGGAATAACCATCCATAGAGTGGGCAAGGAATTAGGGGCTGGAAGGTGGAAAAAGGGGCTAAGTGTTAAGCCTAGGGGCTTAAGCCTTGGGAATAATATTTTAATATTATTCCAAAAAGAATGTGAATAATATGTTTTTACACTAAGTTCTTTTGGAATGACATGTGGCTCCCAAATGGTGGGAGGAGCGCACATTGATGGAAGCATGCAACTTCATGGGTGACAAGTGTCAACCTAAGCCCATGCAAATAAAAAGACCGAGATGATCCGTGATGGGGTTTCCTCCTCCATTCTACCTGACCATTTGAGTGTGAACTGTCGGACCTCTGCAAGAGACCCCGTACATCCTCTAAACTAGAAGCTTGTGTTGATTTCAGGGAAAATTCTGTGTTTGTTCTGGAAAGTCAGTACACCCTCCTTTGTTATAAACCGTGGAGTCTGAGTTGACCCTGCGTGGAAAAATCATCACACGTCCCTAAGAACCAGAGTGTGAGTCTATCTTGTGTTGTCGGATTGAGAAACAGAAGTGTCTCGTTCCTGCTAAGCCTGGTTATGTTGTTGCACCTCTCTGTTGCTACCCTGGGGTGTTCGTGTCTAGATTCTCGTTGATTATGGTGGATGTGTAGTGTTTGACCCTGTGTGGATTGTTATCTAGTTTGTACAACACTCTCTCTAGGTGAGAGAGGTGTTTGAAGTTGGAAGAACAAGTTTCTTGGCCTGTGAGTGACTATCTCCATGTGAGAGAGTGAGCAGAGGAAAGAGAGAACTCCTGGAAGGAACCCTGTAGCTGCCACAGAGCTCAGAGACTTCTAGTCCGGTATGTTTCTGAAACCCAAGGCAAGGGTGGTTAGCAGCCGAGGGACTGTCTAGGTGACAGAGAAGGTGTATACTCCTGGGGTGGAATAGGCATGTGGGGAAGGGGAGTCTGTGGGCAGTGAGTATGAGTGGTTCACGGGAGAGAATTCCTTCCTTGTGACTGTGTGTTTTACCTGTAACCTCGGCCTAGACTAGGATTCCTTGTCTTGGGGTGGAGCTTAGTCCCAGCTCGCGGGTGACCCACTGCTGAGCTTGATGAGCAGTGTGGTCTAAGGCTGGGAGGTTTGTGAAAGGCCTACACCTGGTTGGTGGAACTACCATTGTTTCCAAGATAAGTACCATATGATGTTTTAATTTATGTTTCTGCATGTCTGTGTATTTATAACTATCATGTATTCTGCTGTGCATATGAATTAATGCTAATTCCATGTTTTAGAATTATGATAGCAATAATTCTTAGGCTTACTCTGAGTTTAAATATGTTTCATTTCTTAAACATATGTTGTTTATATAAGCCAGTGTGAGTATTGTTATTCCGCAAAGTAGCGCCTGCCTGGCTGAGAAAGGGGGCGTTACAGTATGGTATCAGAGCGATACAACTTAAGGTGAAAGAGTGTTACAGTATGGTATCAGAGCCAAGGTTTCGATGCTAAGCCTAGATGGGCCAGTTGAGTGGTCTTTGGACCGAGGGTGTGAGGAGAAATTCTGTCTCGAGGACTAATTTCAGACCTTTGAGTGCTCTTGAGTGTCAAGGAGATTACCTGACTGTGTTGCAAATATCAGGAGGTGTAGTGGTGTTATGAAACCGCAGTTAGTGTGGCATAAGGCCACAGGAAGACAAGACTCCACACCAGAAGTGTTGGAGCCATGGGATCTGTTTGGGGAAAAGGAGAAACCTCGTGATCGTCAGATTTGGAAAACGTGTGCAGGGTTTAAAAACCCTTTAGAGTTGCACAGGAATGTGGAAATTGCGATATGCAAAATCCCAAAATTCGTCAGGATCGTCCATCGGGGGGAAAACACATGGCTTCTGGTCGACGTTTCGGCACTCGGGAAACTCAAGGGAAAGAACCCTTGTGTTCGCAAGTCGTGAAATAACGAAACCCGAAACCCCAAAACTGAGTAGAGGTGAACACCCCCGAAACGTCGAAAATATCTGCGTCGTATATCGGAGAAAGGCCTAACCGTTGGATTTTTCTTGGAATGGACATGGGCGGATGGATGTGAACCACGTGTCGATGAGTCAAGAAGACAAACGAGAGTGGTTTGACAAAATGACGTCACCAAAGGTGACATGGACCCTCCTGAACGTGCCACGCGCCACTGTGGTTAAGGGTGACAACTGTGCTGTGGGCCCAAAGAGTAAAGTAAATCAAAATTTCAGAATTCGGGAGTTGGAGTGACCATGGGTTGGGAGTCACTGCATCGTGAACTCTCAGGTACCGAAGACCCGAAACTCGAAGTTTCTAAGTCTCGAAATTTCTACTATAGTTGGCATCAGCTGTGTTGTGGGCCCAGGCGAAAAGAGGTTGGAAGTTCAGGAGTTGGGAGTTGGAGAGGGAAGCGGGTGAGATAACCTCTGGGGACCAAAACCCCGAAACCCAAAGTCCTGAAGTCCCGAATTGTTTCGAAGGCAAAAGAACCGTCAGGAATTTGACTATTGGATCCTCGTGGACCAAAACCTTGAAACCCGAAAATGAGTATGAGAGTCTCGTGGACCGAGACCCTGAGACCAAAAGTCCTGAAAGAAAGTGTGTGAGCCTCATAGACAAAAACCCTGAAGTCCTGAAATTTGCAGAGCCAACAGAGCTCAGAAAACTTTGTGAAGTCAAAACGTTTTCTCACTTACGTTGGATTATGATTATTGTGATTTTATTAAGGGTTTAAGGCCTGACAAACTTCGGTTGACTACACGTTGTGTGTGCAGAGTTCAACGAATGTCAGGACAACCGTGAATCTACGCCGAGTATAGAAATGGAAGAGGTGTGGATTGCCTCCATTTCGGAGAGCGAAAGAAAAGGAAGGGATGTCAACCTGGGAGTCGAAGGATCGACCTCCAATGGGCATAGAAGAGAATTAGATAAGGAAGGGCACATAATGAAAATCATTGAAGGATTGCAGAGAAATGCCTAGGCTCGCCGAGCTGATAGCCGAAAGACCATGAAAGTCAGGGATTGACAGGGTGAATTCAACTTAAAAATGTTGAAGAGCCTGGAAAGAATAGAAAGGAAATTGGAGAAGGGGAGTGACTCAAGCAAGACAGAGAGTCGTAGGACCCCTGTGAGGAAAAGAAGATCAAGAAGTGTCAGGACCCCTAAGAGGAGAAGAAAATTGAGGAGTGGTAGTAGACATCATAGTCACCCCCCAAAGCATTCCAGTAGGGAGACACACAGTAGTTCAAGCCCACCCCTTACCAGCAGCGATGATTTTAAGGATGAAAATTTATTTTAAAATGTAGAAACCTTGGCGAATATTACTAATCCTTCATATGCCAACTATAAATCATTGGCGATATTTTTGTAAAAATATTCAAATTTCTAAGGATTTTATATAGTTTTTATAAAATTTGGTGGTTTTTAAGGTAAAATAATTTTATCCTATAGAATTTGGCCGAATCATTTTTAAAATAGCGAATCTCGTTTTTGGAAAAACCATGGAAAAATAGCCCATGAGAAAAATTTAGCCCCTAAAATCATCCTTGCTTACTAGAAAACACGAGAGATCTGGAGTGGATGAATTGAAAGGGGATATGAACAAGATCAAGCCTCCAACATTTGATGGAGAACATAAGAAGGAGGAAGATGCCAAGACATGGTTGCTTGGCATGAGGAAATATTTCCAACTACAGAATTATTCCGCTCATGCGGACGAAAGAATTGTGATGTATCTACTGAAAGGAAAAGAATCCATGTGGTGGGATCAGTTTGTGCAGGTACAACACATCAGCGAGAAGGATGTCACTTGGAAGGAGTTCAAGAGGTATTCCGAGAAGAAATACCTGACTAAAAGACACTATGACAGAAAGATGAAGGAGTTATTCGACTTCAAGCTAGGGAGCATGACCATTGATGAATACAAACGAAGGTTTTTGGAACTACTGAAGTATGTTCTGTTCATCAAAGATGAGGCTGTGAAGATTCAGAGATATCTGAGTGGACTGCCACCTTACATTAGTGACAAGATCCAGTATGATGATCCTAAGACTATGGAAGAAACAATAAGAAGGGATAAATGCTTATTTGAACAACAAAGAGAAAGGCCTACTTTTAGGAAGGATTGAGATGATAAGAAGAAGTTCAGGAAAGAGTAGAGGCAGAAGGGAAACAAGCCTCCCTTTTTCAAAAACAGTCCTCAGGGACAGTCATCTTTTAGAGAGCCCAGGAAGGCTGAAGGAGGTGAGAAAATTCCCAGACCGCCACCTATGGAGTGTTGGGGATGTAAAGGGAACCATAGGTACAAAGACTTCCCCCACCGAAAGGATAAATTGAGAACCGTCCACAATGTTCAGCAATATGAAACAGTGGAGGATATGGGCAGTAGAATGCCAAGGATCTACGCAGCCCTAGACAACAAGCAATCTAAACTTCAATCACACATTATTGAAGTAGAAGGTATGATTAACAACCAAAGATTTATTATTTTAATTGATTCAGGGGCTAGCCATTGTTATGTAGATCCTAGGGTGGTGGAAAGTTTGCATTTATGAAGAAGAAAACATGAAAAGTCTTGGTTAGTGAATTTGGCTACAGGAACCAAGAGGAAGGTCACTGAGTTGATTAATTCCTATTCTGTAGACATGGGTGGATTGAGCGCTAAGGCTGAATTGAATATTTTTCCTTTAGGCTCTTATGAATGCTTAATTGGGATGGACTGGTTGGACCAGAACCATGCCCTTCTGGACTGTCGTAACAAGAGGTTTACATGCTTGGATGAGGAGGGAAATCGAAAAACAATCCAAGGAATTCCCAGAGCCGTGGCTGTTGGAGAAATATCAGCCATGCAGCTGAAGAAGTTCTACAGGAAAGGCTGTCAATTATTTACAGCCCATGTGGAGGAAGCATCCAGAGATGAAGTCTCAAAGATTGGAGACCATGAGGTACTCATAGAGTTCAAGGATGTATTCCAGGAAGTACCTAGACTACCTCCGAAGAGAGACATTGATTTCTCTGTGAATTTGATGCCTGGAGCAACTCCAGTTTCGAAAGCTCCTTATAGAATGAGTACGCAATTGCATCTTGAAGAGCTTCTGAAGAAGGGGTATATTCTCCCCAGTTTGTCACCTTGGGGTACCCCGGTCCTCTTCGTGAACAAGAAGGACAAAACTTTGAGGCTGTGCATTGATTTTCGACAGTTGAACAAAGTAACTGTCAAGAACAAGTATCCTCTGCCAAGGATCGATGATCTTTTCAATCAGTTTGAACAGTGGTACTGTTTGGACTGTCAAACGCACCTGTTGTTTTTATGTGTTTGATGAATGGTGTATTCAGGAACTATTTAGACAAGTTTGTCATAGTATTCCTGGATGACATATTGGTGTATTCCAAGTCAGAGGAGGAGCATGAGCAACACCTGAGAATGGTGCTGCAAGTGTTGAGAGAACACTTGTTGTATGCTAAGCTGAGAAAATGATCATTTTATCAAAGGAAGATCCATTACTTGGGGCATATTATTTCAGAAGAAGGGATCACTGTGGATCCTTAAATGGTTGAGACCATCTGATAATGGTCAGCGCCAAGGAATGTGGCAGAAGTTACATCTTTTATGGGTCTGGCAGGCTATTATAGAAGGTTTATAGTAGGGTTCTCAAAGATAGCTCACCCTATCACTTCCTTGCAAAGGAAGGAGAAGAATTTTCAGTGGACTGAATAGTGTGAGAGCAGTTTCCAGTGATTGAAGCAATTGTTAACCAACACTCCAATAATAAGAATTGCAGATCCAAGTATGGATTTCATGGTATGCACAGATGCGTGTAAAGAGGGGTTGGGAGGATTTCTCACCCAAGAGGGATTTGTAATATGTTATGAGTCCAGGAAGTTGAAAGAGCATGAAAATAATTATTCTACTCACGATTTGGAGTTGGCAGCAATTGTTCACGCTCTAAGGAAATGGAGACATTACCTCATGGGAAGGAGATTCGAATTGAGAACAGACCACAACGGTCTAAAATATTTGTTTGATCAACTGACTTTAAATGCTAGGCAAAGTAGATGGTTGGAGTTTCTATGCAAATACAACTTTGATATCAAGCATATCAAAGGGAAGGAAAACAAGGTGGCTTATGCACTCAGTAGAAAAGTGCATGAATTACATGCTACAACCATTAACATGTACATGACTAATACCAGGTATAGAGTTCTGGAAGCTGCAAATGTTGATTTTCAGTACAAAGACATGGTAGCAAAGCTACAGCAGCGTGAGAGACCACAGAAAAAGGAAAGTTACACATTGGAAGATGATGGATTACTTTTGTATAAAAACAGAGTGTACATACCCAATTTCCAAGAATTGAAGCTGGCAATTCTAAAAGAAATGCATAATGTGACTTATGCTGGACATCCTGGATATCAAAATACTGTGGCAGCAGTCAAAAGCCATTACTTTTGGCCGANTTTGTATAAAAACAGAGTGTACATACCCAATTTCCAAGAATTGAAGCTGGCAATTCTAAAAGAAATGCATAATGTGACTTATGCTGGACATCCTGGATATCAAAATACTGTGGCAGCAGTCAAAAGCCATTACTTTTGGCCGAATATGAAGAAAGAAATCGCTGAATACATCTCCAGATGTATGGAGTGCCAGAAAGTTGAGGCTGAGCATAGGCACCCAGCAGGGTTGTTGCAGCCTTTACCCATTCCTGAGGGGAAATGGGAAGTGGTGAGAATAGATTTTATTACAGGATTGCCTAGAATGAACAAGCAACATGATTCAATCATGGTGGTGGTGGACAAGCTTACAAAAGCTTCCCATTTTATTCCACTGAAAACCACTCACAAGGCAGCAAATGTTGTTGATATCTTCTTAAAATAAGCGGCACGCTTGCATGGAATTCCTAAGACGATTATGTCTGATAGGGACCCGGAATTCACCTCAAATTTCTGGAAAGGACTGTTCAAAGGATTCAAAATGAATCTAAATTTTAGTACAGTGTATCATCCTGAGTCTGATGGACAGATAAAGAGGGTGAACAGAGTAATAGAGGACATGCTGCGAATATACGTGATGGACAAACCATCAAGATGGGAAGACTACCTGCATTTGGTAGAATTCGCCTACAATAATGGGTATCATGCATCATTGAAGATGAGCCCATTTGAAGCACTTTATGGAAGAAAGTGCAACACTCTAGTGAGCTGGGATAATCTAGCTAATAGAGCAGTAGTTGGGCCAGAGTTGCTCAAGGAGATGGAGGACCAAATGATACAAATTTAATAGAATTTGAAAGCTGCCTATGATATGTAGAAAAATTATGATGATAAGAATAGAACCCACAAAGAATACAAAGTGGGTGATCATGTTTTCTTGAAAGTGAAAACTAACAGGAGTTCCTTGAATCTGGGAAGTTGCGCCAAGTTGGCAGCCAGATTTTGTGGTCCATTTGAGATCCTGGAAAGGATTGGGGCAGTTGCATACATGCTCGCATTACCTGCATCTATGACTGTACATAATGTGTTTCATGTTTCACTTCTTAAGAAATATATACCTGATGCTAATCATGTTATTGATTGGAATGTGATTCAGGTGGAACCAGAAGGTGTCCTGCCAGTGCATCCTGTGTGCATATTGGACAGGAAAAAAAAACAGCTCTGCAATCGAGCCATAGAGCTTGTAAAGGTCCAATGGACCTGATATGGTCCTAAGGATGCAACATGGGAGCATGCAGATGTTATGCGGGAAGAGTACCCGCATCTTTTTGAAAATTTTGAAAAGCTTGCAGAGACAATGTAAGGTTGCACTGAGGACAGTGCAGAAATAAGGGGAGGGGGATTGTAATGTCCCCGAGGCCAAGCCCTTTGTAAATCTGGTTTATGAAATGAATTGTAAATATGTTTTATAGGCTAGTGAGCCAAGTTTATATAATTCTGTGGGCTTATGTCATTGTTAGTCCAAAGAGCCTAAGGGTTGAAGGCCAAGATCCTGATTTTGTACCTGTATGTATGCAACACATTAATAAAAATATAAACACCACTGCGTGCAAGCCGACACGATGAATGAGTGATGGGGGACTAAGCATCCATAGAGTGGGAAAGGAATTAGGGGATGGAAGGTGGAAAAAGGGGCTAAGTGTTAAGCCTAGGGGCTTAAGCCTTGGGAATAATATTTTAATATTATTCCAAAAAGAATGTGAATAATATGTTTTTACCCTAAGTTCTTTTGGAATGACATGTGACTCCCAAATGGTGGGAGGAGCGCATGCTGATGGAAGCATGCAGCTTCATAGGTGACAAGTGTCAACCCAAGCCCATGCACATAAAATGGCTGAGATGAGCCATGATGGGGGTTCCTCCTCCATTCTACCCAACTGTCTGAGCATGAACCATCGGACCTCTGCAAGATACCCCATACATCCTCTGAACCAGAAGCCTATGTTGATTTCGGGGAAAAGTTTGTGTTTGTTATGGAAAGCCAGTACACCCTCCTCTGTTCTAAACCGTGGAGTCTGAGTCAACCCTGCGTGGACAAATCGTCACACGTCCCTGAGAACCAGAGCGTGAGTCTATCCCATGTTGCCAGATTGAGAAACGAAAGTGTCCCATTCCTGCTAAGCCTAGTTATGTTGTTGCACCTGTCTATTGTTTCCCTGGGGTGTTCATGTCTAGATTCCCGTTAATTGTGGTGGATGTGTAGTGTTCGACCCTGTGTGGCTTGTTATCCAGTTTGTACAACACTCTCTCCAGGTGAGAGAGGTGTTTGAAGTTGGAAGAACAGGTTGCTTGGACTGTGAGTGAATCTCTCCAGGTGAGAGAGTGTGCAGAGGAAGGAGAGAACTCTTGGAAGAAACCCTGTAGCTGCCACAGAGCTCGGAGATTAAAGTGGTAAAAATGATGGAAATGGAGTAAAAATAGATTTTGTTAATGAAATTGCATATAAGAGGAAGAGATTGAATAATGAAAGTGAGTGAAAAATGTTTGTTTCAATATATATTTTTTAGAGAAATAAAATTATATATACAATTGAAATCAAGGAGAAGTGAGAAGTTTTCTTTTCAATGTAAACTTTTGAGAGAGATAAATTTATCTATACAATTAAAATTTACAATTTAAAGAATAGATAATAATAATTACCACATTAAATGACAAGGCTAAAGTAAGAAGTGCTATCAAATCAATGAAGTACTAAAGCATAAATTAATGGAACATTGATCTAGGTGGATATTGGTGGCCACCCGCCTATTCCACTTGGACCCACACCATTGTTTCATTGCTTAAACACATGTTGTTTATATAATCCATTGTGAGTATTTTTATTCCGAAAAGTATCGCCTGCCCGACTGGGAAAGGGGCCGTTACAGTATGGTATCAGAGCGATACAAATTAAGGTGAAAGAGTGTTATAGTATGGTATCAGAGCCAAGGTTTCGACACTGAGCCTAGATGGGCCAATTGAGTGGTCTTTGGACCGAGGGTGTGAGGAGAAATTCTATCTGGAGGACCAATTTCATACCTTTGAGTGCTCCTGAGTGTCAAAGAGATTACCTAACTGTGTTACAAAGATTAGGAGGTGTAGTGGTGTTATGAAACTGCAACCAATGTGGTATAAGGCAACAGGAAGAGAGGACTCCACACTAGAAGTGTTGGAGCCTTGGGATCTGTTCAGGGAAAAGGAGAACCCTTGTGACCATCATATCTGGAAAATGTGCGCAGGGTTTAAAAACACTTTGGAGTTGCACAGGAACGTGGAAATCACAATATGCGAAATCCCAAAATTCTTCAGGACCGTCCATCGAGGGAGAAAACACGTGGCTGCTGGTCAACGTTTCGACACCCAGGAAAATCAAGGGAAAGAACCCTTTTGTTTGCAAGTCACGAAATAACGAAACCTAAAAACCCAAAACTGAGGAGAGGTGAACACCCACGATACGCCGAAAATATCTGCGTCGTAGATTAGAGAAAGGCCTAACCGTTGGATTTTTCTTGGAATGGACATGGGCGGATGGATGTGAACCACGTGTCAGTGAGTCGAGAAGACAAACGAGAGTGGTTTGACTTGATGATGTCACCAAAGGTGACATGGACCCTCCTGAACGTGCCACGTGCCACCATGGTTAAGGGCGACAGCTGTGCTGTGGGCCCAGAGAGTAAAGTAAATCAGAATTTTGGAATTCGGGAGTTGGAGTGACCACGAGTTGGGAGTCACTATGTCGTGAACTCTTGGGTACCGAAGACTTGAAACCCGAAGTTTCGAAGTCCCAAAATTTCTACCATAGTTGGCGTCAGCTGTGTTGTGGGCCTAGGGGAAAAGAGGTTGGAAGTTCGGGAGTTGGGAGTTGGAGAGGGAAGTGAGTGCGATAACCTCCGGGGACCAAAACCCCGAAACCCAAAGTCCCGAAGTCTCAAATTGTTTCGAAGGAAAAAGAACCATCGGGAATTTGATTATTGGATCCTCGTGGACCAAAACATTGAAACCCAAAAATGACTATGAGAGTCTCATGGACCGAGACCCTGAGACCAAAAGTCCCGAAAGAAAGTGTGTCAGCCTCATAGACAAAAACCCCGAAGTCCCAAAATTCGTAGAGCCGACAGAGCTCAGAAAACTTTGTGAAGTCAAAACGTTTTCTAACTCACATTGGATTATGACTATTGTGATTTTATTAAGGGTTTAAGGCCTGACAGACTTCGGTTGACTACATGTTGTGTGTGCAGAGTTCAATGAATATCAGGACAACCATGAATCTACGCCGAGTATAGAAATGGAAGAGGTGCGGATTGCCTCCATTTCAGAGAGTGAAAGAAAAGGAAGGGATGTCAACCTGGGAATTGAAGGATCGAACTCCAATGGGCATTGAAGAGAATTGGATAAGGAAGGGCACATAATGAAAATCATTGAAGGATTGCATAGAAATTCCCAGGCTCGCTGAGATGATAGCCGAAAGATCATAAAAGTCAGGGATCAGCAGGGTGAATTCAACTTTAAAATGTTGAAGAGCCTGGAAAGAATAGATATGAAATTGGAGAAGGGGAGTGACTCAAGCAAGACAGAGAGTCGCAAGACCCTTGTGAGGAAAAGAAGATCAATAAGTGTCAGGACCCTTAAGAGGAGAAGAAAATTGAGGAGTGGTAGTAGACATCATAGTCGCCCCCCAAAGCATTCCAGTAGGGAGACATGTAGTAGTTCAGGCCCGTCCCTTACCAGAAAACACCGAAAATCTGGAGTGGATGAATTGAAAGGGGATATGAACAAGATCAAGCCTCCAACATTTGATGGAGAACATAAGAAGGAGGAAGATGCCGAGACATGGTTGCTTGGCATGAGGAAATATTTCCAACTGCAGAATTATTCTGCTCATGCGGATGGAAGAATTGCGATGTATCAACTGAAAGGAAAAGCATTCATGTGGTGGGATCAGTTTGTGCAGGTGTAGCACATTAGCGAGAAGGATGTCACTTGGAAGGAGTTCAAGAGGTATTTCGAGAAGAAATACCTGACTAAAAGATACTATGATAGAAAGATGAAGGAGTTATTCGACCTCAAGCTAGGGAGCATGACCATTGATGAATACGAATGAAGGTTTTTGGAACTATTGAAGTATGTTCCGTTCATCAAAGATGAGGCTGTGAAGATTCAGAGATATCTGAGTGGACTGCCACCTTCCATTAGTGACAAGATCCAGTATGATGATTCTAAGACTATGGAAGAAACAATAAGAAGGGGTAAATGCTTATTTGAACAACAAAAAGAAAGGCCTACTTTTAGGAAGGCTTGAGATGATAAGAAGAAGTTCATGAAAGAGAAAAGGTTGAAGGGAAACAAGCCTCCCTTTTTCAGAAACAGTCATCAGGGACAATCATCTTTTAGAGAGCCCAGGAAGGCTAAAGGAGGTGAGAAAATTCCCAGACCACCACCTATGGAGTGTTGGGGCTGTAAAGGGAATCATAGATACAAAAACCGCCCCCACTGAAAGGATAAAATGAGAACCGTACACAATGTTCATCAAGCTAAAACAGTGGAGGATATGGGCAGTAGAATGCCAAGGATCTACGCAGCCCTGGACAACAAGCAATCTGAACTTCAATCACACATGATTGAGGTAGAAGGTATGATTAACAACCAAACATTTATTATTTTAATTGATTTAGGCACTAGCCATAGTTATGTAGATCCTAGGGTGGTGGAAATTTTGCATTTATCAAGAAGAAAACATGAAAAGTATTGGTTAGTGAAGTTGGCTATAGGAACCAAGAGGAAGGTCACTGAGTTGATTAAGTCTTGTTCTGTAGACATGGGTGGATTGAGCACTAAGGTTGAATTGAATATTCTGCCTTTAGGCTCTTATGAATTCTTAATTGGGATGGACTGGTTGGACCAGCACCATGCCCTTATGGACTGTTGTAACAAGAGGTTTACATGCCTGGATGAGGAGGGAAATTGAAAAGCAATCCAAGGAATTCCCAGAGCCGTGGCTGTTGGAGAAATCTCATCCATGCAGCTGAAGAAGTTCTATAGGAAAGGCTGTCAATTATTTGCAGCCCATGTGGAGGAAGCATCTAGATATGAAGTCTCAAAGATTGGAGACCATGAGGTACTCATAGATTTCAAGGATGTATTCCAGGAAGTACCTGGACTACCTCCAAAGAGAGACATCAATTTCTCTGTGAATTTGATGCCTGGAGCAACTCCAGCTTCGAAAGCTCCTTATAGAATGAGTACGCTGGAGATGAAAAAGTTGCAATTGCCCCGGTCCTGTTCATGAACAAAAAGGATAGAACTTTGAGGTTATGCATTGATTTCCGACAGTTGAAGAAAGTAACTGTCAAGAACAAGTATCCTCTGCCAAGGATTGATGATCTTTTTGATCAGTTGAAAGGTGAAAACATATTTTCAAAGATAGATCTCAGATCCGGATATCACCAGGTGATAATAAAGGATGAGGACATTAGCAAGACCGCCTTTAGAACACGGTATGGTCATTACGAGTTTACAGTGGTACCGTTTGGACTGTCAAACGCACCTGCTGTTTTTATGTGCTTGATGAATGGTGTATTCAGGGACCATTTAGACAAGTTTGTCATAGTCTTCCTGGATGACATATTGGTGTATTCCAAGTCAGAGGAGGATCATGAGTAACACCTGAGAATGGTGCTGCAAGTGCTGAGAGAAAACCAGCTGTATGCTAAGCTAAGCAAATGCTCATTTTATCAAAGGAAGATCTATTACTTGGGGCATATTATTTCAGAAGAAGGGATTGTTGTGGATCCTGAAAAGGTTGAGGCCATCCTATAATGGTCAGCGCCAAGGAACGTGGTGGGAGTTACATATTTTATGGGTCTAGAGGGATATTATAGAAGGTTTATAGTAGGGTTCTCAAAGATAGCTCACCCTATCACTTCTTTGCAAAGGAAGGAGAAGAATTTTCAGTGGACTGAAGAGTGTGAGAGCAGCTTCCAGTGATTGAAGCAACTGTTAACCAACACTCCAATCCTGAGAATTGCAGATCCAAGTATGGATTTCGTGGCATGCACAGATGCGTGTAAAGAGGGGTTGGGAGGATTTCTCAGCCAAGAGGGATTTGTAATATGTTATGAGTCCAAGAAGCTGAAAGAGCATGAAAATAATTATTCCACTCACGATTTGGAGTTGGTAGCAATTGTTCACACTCTAAGGAAATGGATACATTACCTCATGGGAAGGAGATTCGAATTGAGAACAGACCACAATGGTCTAAAATATTTGTTTGATCAACTGACTTTAAATGCTAGGCAAAGTAGATGGTTGGAGTTTCTGTGTGAATACGACTTTGATATCAAGCATATTAAAGGGAAGGAAAACAAGGTGGTTGATGCACTCAGTAGAAAAGTGCATGAATTACATGCTACAACCATTAGCATGTACATGACTAATACTAAGGATAGAGTTCTGAAAGCTGCAAATGTTGATTTGTAGTACAGAGACTTGGTAGCAAAGCTACAACACCGTGAGAGACCACAGAAAAAGGAAAGTTACACATTGGAAGATGATGGATTACTTCTGTATAAAAACAAAGTGTACATACCCAATTTCCAAGAATTGAAGCTGGCAATTCTAAAAGAAATGCATAATGTGACTTATGTTAGACATCCTGGATATCAGAAGACTGTGGAAGTAGTCAAAAGCCATTACTTTTGGCCGGGTATGAAGAAATAAATTGTTGAATACATCTCCAGATGTATGGAGTGCCAGAAAGTTAAGGATGAGCATAGGCACCCAACAGGGTTGGTGCAGCCTTTACCCATTCCTAAGGGGAAATGGGAAGTGGTGACAATGGATTTTATTACAGGATTGCCCAGAATGAACAAGCAACATGATTCAATCATGGTGGTGGTGGACAAGATTACAAAAGCTTCCCATTTTATTCCACTGAAAACCACTCACAAGGCAGCAGATGTTGTTGATATCTTCTTAAAAGAAGTGGCACGCTTGCACGGAATTCCTAAGACGATTGTGTATGATAGGGACCCGAAATTCACCTCAAATTTATAGAAAGGACTTTTCAAAGGATTCAGAACGAATCTGAATTTTAGTACAACGTATCATACTGAGTCTGATGGACAGACAGAGAGGGTGAATAGAGTAATAAAGGACATGCTGAGAATATACGTGATGGAAAAACCATCAAGATGGGAAGACTACCTGCATTTGGTAGAATTCACCTACAATAATGGGTATTATGCATCATTGAAGATGAGCCCATTTGAAGCACTTTATGGAAGAAAGTGCAACACTCCAGTGAGCTGGGATAATCTAGCTGA